>PNEQ01010845.1:0-13537 GCA_003012365.1 Medauroidea extradentata
AACCTTGCTGCGCACACTCCACTCTACAGCGTGTCAGCAGGTGGTGTGCGGCGGGGTTGCCTAAGCTGAGTTTTCATTGCGCTCCCCTACGAAGACGGTACATTTCCGCCTACGGGTTTATAGTTAAAAAGTGCTTGTTTTGGCTCGTACTACCTGCCCTCAAGCGATGTATCATGAATTAATATACACCCTGTATAAAGAGGCTGTGAAAATTTAAAAATTGTTTAAGAGGATAAATGTAAGTAGTTAGTCTTAAACAGTGCCCACTTTAACTTGAACAGTCTATAAAGCAGTTTTACATTATTGTCCACAGTGTATCGATAGATAGGCTTGCTATTGGATATTTCTCCCGGCAACAGGTTAGACTGCATTTGGTGACGTCATCGGGGCATTGTTTTAAATGTCGAATAATAAACTCAAACCAGGCCACCAGTGGCGCAACTGGAATTGCGCGCACAGCGCCACCACCTGCTTGACGTTACCTCACACTTGATAGTACAGGCTGATTAGCGAGTTCATTAATGCCACTGGAAAACGTTATCAAAGTCATGCGCCCTAATTTATACTGCTTTTTAGAGAACTGGTTTTGGAAGCCTGAACGATTATAGATCAACCACCTCCTCATAGGGTTGAAAATATTCTTCCCTATGTGTTGACTTATTTTTTATGGAAAAAAGCATCGCTTCAGTTAATTATTTACAGTATTTGAAGCAAATTTAATTAAATACGTTAATATAAAACAGTGTAACTTTTTTCCAGAAAAAAACATTTTATTACATATAGTAGTAAAAATTATTTCCTACAAAACTGTAAGACAGTTCTACGGTATGTGGTCGTCAAGGCAGGAAATCGAGGTTTAACAGGATGTAGCGGGGGTAAAATGTGATAGAATGATCAAAACTGACAATTAGTACAATTAATACGAAAGACATACTTTTTTTATCATTACCGTTTCATCTCCAAGTCAACAATATTAATGGCTACTTTCATGATTCGTTAATTATTTCTTAATGCATGTGAGAAAGTAACCAAAAATATATTGTAATTATCAACTTCTTACACATCCTAGTTCCTATATTATTAACAAAGCACAACATTTTCTCAAATGAATAATTTTTTGTAGCTGTGGCGCCATCGGTGAATGGTACTTTTTTTTTTTTTACCTCAGTTGACCAGTTCATTGTAGCGCAAACAGCAGCTAATGCCATAAACGGCCAACTCTAATTTGCAGCCACAATCGAAGAGCTATGAAGAAATTTATATTATAAGTTACTTCATATTGACAAATGAACTCCAAGGTGACTTCGTTCAAGACCTACTGGATTTATATGTGATTGGATCTCATAGAGCGTGCCAACTATTCTGGGCGTTGGGGAGAGGCGAAAAATAAACTCTTGCGATGTGATTTTTGGTACTTCATTGGGTGTGGTCGTCTACATTTTCCCCGATGTCATTCTGTGAAATGTCGATATGGGAAACTGTGGGAAAATAAGGAGAGATCAAGATACATAATTTGCTAAAAGCATCAGTTCAGAATTGTAGGTTTCTTGAAGCCAATTAAAAAAAAAAAAAACAGCAATCCCAGACAATAGATTTTGTCAACTTTCAGTGCAAAAGTTTTTCTCGAGTAACGTATTTCTGAAGAACAATATCTTGACACCAAAATCTCGTACGTTTAATTGCGGCGAAAGAGATCACTCTTAACAAATGCGTCATTCTGGATAAATGTTTGCTCATAAAGTTGTATAATATCATTATCAACTATTGTTACTTATAGTTTTTCTATAATGACTTAGAGAAAGTGTAGATCTCAATTGTAGGACTCAGCGCTTATTTATCTACTACGCCCTCTTAAGGAGGGGTGGCCAACCACTTTACCCCTCCCTTTGCCGGTGATAGTTGGCACGGCCATAACCGGGTACGAATATAACGTGTTAAGGCGGTGTTTAATTTGGGATTTTGTTGGCAGAGAGTGCATAAACATTAAACCCCAGTAACTACCTACTTCAGGAATTTAACTAGAATAACTGACATAAAACAATTGAAAGAGAAATGTATGCAGTGCAATACGTGAGGCATATGATGTTTAAAAGAACTATGCAAAGGGAATACTCCATTGCGATATAGATGACTGTCAAAGAAAACTAACTGGTTTTGTTTCATCTCATAGTTGTGTCGTATTTTTATTTTATTTTGTGGGTCATATTTTTATCTGTTTGTCCCTTTCCCAAAGCAGACCTCAAATCTGGGTTATCTACCTTGGTGGTGTTTGGGATTTTTATTTTTTATCAGATTGTCCTTACGTTAGTTTAATTTGATCCGATTAGATTTATGGAATTTAATTTTGGGTATGTATACTATTCACTAAACATTCTCTGCTTGTTTATGTTTTTTTATTCTCTTTGTTTTCTTTGACGGTCGTCTACAAGGGCGCCCATCAGGGGGGGCAGGGGGGGCCTGAGCCCCCCCTAACAGATGTTCCACAATGTGTTTAGTTTCAAGGGCGCCCATCTTATAGATTGTAAGGTGGGAGAATTGAAAGTATAGTTGATTTTCAAAAAAAAAACCTGCTGAAATAGCACCATTTTGCACCTAGAAATCCAAATTTTCCCGGGGGAGGGCCCTCGGACCCCCCCTCTAATAAGGGGGATGGGTGAATAGCCAAATGTTAAACCCTCACCCTGTCTTGGCCCCCCCTTACAATCTATAAGATGGGCGCCCTTGGTCATCTATGTCACAATGGAGTATCTCCAGGAAACTAAATCCAGTCATGTACGCATGCGTTACTTATAAAGTAATAAAGGATCATTTAGGGTAATAATTAGAAGCAAAACATATCACGGGCAGTATGATAGTGAAAAAATGTAGGCTACGTTAGAATTTTTTTTTAACAGTAACTGTACCTATCAAAATGATTGAACACCACTGATACAGCGGCAGGCACTGTTGAGTCTGAGATACTCATCATGTGTCGTGTCCTTGAGCAGCATTCTTACTGGCCAAGTCTTGAGATGCGGTAGCGAGACATGTAATACATTACACGATAGTATCAACTTTTCTACTTTGGTAGCAGCCTGAGAGATACAACCAAGTATTCAGGTGACGTGAGCATCACAGTCGTCCGTTCTATAAGCTTGCTTCTCTTTCCCGGAACTAAGCTCTGTTTTCATTTATAGGCATTGGTTTTCTCTCCGCATTTGATTCCTGACGATATCTGGTAGGATCAGTCACGTCTGGCATCTTAGATAATAGCGTACGTGTGTACAGTATAGATATAATTAAAGCAATACTATTGCTACGAACATTATGTTTATCGAAGTATTCTTCCTTTCTGCGTTTAGCTGCTTAATGCTAAAATGTTAGGATGCATTTATTTTAAATGCATATTATTTAAGCGGTGACCGAATGGTTAGACCATTCGCCTCCCACAAAGGCAATCCGGGTTCGATTTCCGGCGAAGTCGGACCCTAGATTTTGGCACGTGGGGTTCGTGCCGGACGATGCCGTTGGTCGGCGGGTTTTCTCGGGGATCTCCCGTTTCCCACATCCCTTCATTCTGGCGCTGCTCTATACTCTCATCACGTAAACCCTCACTAGCGTTAAATACCTCCATGTTGAGCGCTGACCAAAATCTCTCACCCTAATTCCATATTATTTACATAATTCGTAGACATCTAAGTTAAACTAATGAACAGAAACCTATGCAGAAAAATTATCGTACCTGAAGAAATACAGGTATTGCATGAAAATGGAAATACAAATTTCTTGTAAATATGTGGGAAAGAGTTTTTTTTTCAGGTTCATTACTAACGATCTATTAAAATCTATATTTAATACTTATATGAAAAGTATGTTTTGAGTGAAATTATAAGTGATATTTGTTATAAATATGAGTGGTTATATTTGTTCTAATTTGAAGTAGCTTGAGTTTTGGTTAAAATAATCTTCGTTTTCTGCTTATGTGACTGTACAGTCATCGTATTTTAATACAGAGCCCAAAAAATCGTCACCTGAGACCACTAGAAGATTATCTGGAAACTTTTAAACTTTTTTAATATGTAGCATGGGACTGAAGACGTTGTCCGCCTACAACTATGCAGACTGTCCAACACGCAATTGTTCTGCCTAAGAATAAATTGTACGCAACAACTACCAACACAGTAAAGTCCACACCCGGTAGTTTTGCAGTGATTTTGAATTATTCTTGTAAAGAAGAAACACAATTTCCATATCGAAGAATCTATGGAGTGTTTTGTCACCAATATATCTAAAGTTGTACCTATTTTTTGTGATAGTTATAAACGTCACAGTTTTCTAGAAATTTTACACCTAAATTATCGCCAATTTTGTTATGAAAATAAGCCAAAATCGAGCAAACAATATCTTGCGAACGAATAGTGGATGATTTTTGTGCGTCGTATCAATGTATTTATTCCGTTAGAAAAATTTTGAGTTTTTCACCAATGTGTAAAAACTAAGTAGCATGACCTCAAACGTTATAACTGTACTTCTTTGTCGGACGCAAGGCTTTTGTACTTCAGATGGAACAAATAACGTATTGTTTGTGTGGAGAAGTGTGACTGTATTTCCGAACATCCGGCATTTATGTTACGAGCAGTACATATGTGGACGTAGAGAAGGACAAGTGCTAGGTTAGTTGAAGCGCTCGCTTCAGTGCGTGAGTGGGTCACAGAGGATGACGAGGGAAGCCAAGACGCAATGCAGGACGAAATGTTACGTGTGTTTTACTACCTCGTGTTCCTGCAGGAAACCGCAACTTCTTCGTCGACAGTTACTCTTACATTTACAGCTCTCGAGGATTGTGTGATCCTATGCCAGGGTCTACGGTCACGTGTCGTGTTAGTGTGCCTCAGCAAACCTAATTGTTGACGTTAAGGTGGGACATCAGTCACCAAATTGGATTATTTAATTAGTTGACTTTTATTAACCTCTGAGAAGAAAAGTGTAAATGTTGATATTATAGAGTGGATTGTATGTATTTTGCGCTACAGTACAAACATCGCAGTTGAACTTTTAACGTATGTTAAGCCGCAGTCAGCCAAACAAATTGTTTTATATTCTTAATTTTGGGCGACTGATTGCGGCCTAGATATACGTTAAAAGTTCAGCTGTGGTGCTTGTACTATAGTGCAATATAATTGGAATTCACGCTATAGTACCACATTTTTCACTTTCCTACTCAGAATAAAAAAAAAGCGAAAAATAAAATAATATAACACGGCCACTGATGTCCCACCTTAAGACACTAAGGGAAACTCTGATTAATATCGTAAAAACCTGCTGCCTGCACCATTAAAAAAAAAAAAAAAACTATAAATTCTGCCATAAAAGGAGACATTTTTCCCCATTATCTCCGTTTCAGGTTACAATTGAAAACGTTGTTTTGTAAAAACTTAATACATTTTTGACCTATAGAGTTGCTATATTTGTAGCATTGTAAAGTTGAGATGAGTAGAGCCAGTGGTTTTCGGTGAACAGAATTCTGCAACAACTTGTTTCAATGCCTTACGTGCACACCTACAACTCTGGGTCGTGGTTATTGGCAGAATATAATAGGGCAGAGGCGTCGCTCATTTGACTGTACCAACCAGAACAATGTTACCGCGACACCACACGTCCGTAATTTGCGGGTAGGACGGATTAGGGTATGTTGTAGCTGGTTGGTATGGCATATTTACGCACCACAGAGAGCGAGTCTGTGCCGGGGTAAAATGTTGTAATCGCATTCGGGAGTCCCGGGTCCCATTTCCGACTCAAGCTTTCGTATTTTGTTTTCCATGATTTCCCGAAATTTCTTCAGCCACTTGCTGAAATCAGTGACGTAGCCAGGATTTGTGTAAGAGGGGGGTTTATCATGAGAATAATATAATGAACACCGACCACCCCTTTAATGCCGTGAGTTCGGGGGGGGGGGGTCCTCCCCTGAGTAAATTTGAATTTCAAGGTGCAAAATTAGAGTCATTTTAGCAGTTTTTCGTAACGAAACATTGAATATTCACATGTTAAATTTTTAATATGATTTTTTCGAAATTTTGTTGACTAATTTTTTTCGGGGGGGGGGAGGGGGTGGTTAGAACCCCCTGCTACACTCCTAGGGTTCCTTAAAGGCAGATCCCTCTCTTTGTTCATGTCCTTGTGTGAAGTTGTGTGTAGACATTTGTAATGACCTCGCTGTCGACTAGACTCGAAGACCACTTACCTTACATAATCGAACATTGGTTGGGAACCATTAGACTACACATCCATATGATGGGCGGTGTAACTCAGACGTCTGCACATCGGGTTGTTTACACACCAGTTGTTTACGAACGAGCAAGAATAAGTGGCTGGATCTACCGGTGAAGTTGATGTCCATAACCTTAGGTTCAAGGCAGCTATTTTCAGGCACGGAAATTGTTATTTTATTGTAGCTGTGAAGGTGGTACCGTCTGTCCAGACAGCACATTTATTTTTCTGCAATTGCGCGGAGAGCGTTGTTAACGATGGTATAACACTGAACTCTCATTTGTAGAGACCTTTGTTTTTTCGCGAAACGAATTTTGCTCCGGTTTGTTTCAGTGCATTACGTGCATATCTGCAATTCTGCTTCATAGTTAATGACAGCGTGTATATATGAAGAGCCGTATCTCATTTGGCTGAGCCAATTACAATAACGTTTCTGCAACACCGCACGTCTGTGAATTGTCGGTAGAATCACAAGGCTCGTGGGAGTTAAAATATCCAATCAGTGACCACTAAGCAGAACTGCAAATGTGCACGTAAGCCACTAAAGCAAAGTGGGACACAATTCTGTTCGCGAAAAATAGGGACCCCTACTCGGGAGGACCTGGGTTCTATTTATGGCCAAGTCATATTGATTTTGGTTTTTTATGGTTTTTTCACACTCGGTATGCGCGAATCATTTAGAGTTCCTTAAAGGCGCCTCCTACCAGTACGTTAGAGGCTCAGAAGTGACCTTGAAGAGCGTTACAAATTCCCCATCGCCACAAACGAGCCGAGCACTGAATTTTCCTGCAAAATTCCCTCCGATAACTTTTTGCCATTCGACTTTAACTGTGACCATATAACTTTATTGATGGGAAATCTGTAGTATAGTTCGGTGCACGTTTCTATCTTAGTTTTGCGTACATCCTGTTTTCAGGTATGTTGAAGGACTTAGAAACAAAGTGTTTAATAAGCATAGTGTCTATAACAGTGGCATTCCGTCCTTCTTCAAAGTGTAATTTATATTAATACATTGCTACAAAAAGCACACGTAGAATAGTTTCGTTAAGATAAACATATTTACGAGCAAACTGCAGCGCATTTAAAGCGCGTGGAAGGAGGCGCCCTTAACACAAATCATGACGGCTTCTCTTCACTGTTCCTGTCCGTCTGAGCTTCTAGTTCCGTCAATAATTACCTTGCTGTCTGCGAGACGTTATACTCTACTACATACTTACCTAAATGTTTGTGCAAATGTAGTTCTACTAAATAAATCTGCTGCGAAATAAACCCTCGTTAATTATGCCAAGTTAGTTTTACAAACATGAAAAATTATTTTTTTTGAAAATATGATATTTGTGGTTGAATCCAGACACGTGAACCACGCACAGATTATTTCCAGTCACCCAATTATCTGTTCGACAAAAGTATATGTGGCGAGTTAGTAATATTATCGTGCTGAATGATGTGCGTATAAAACTCCTTCCCCCCCCCCCCCAACACGGTGCACGTTTCTTCACACTGACCATACTCACTTCGTATATCCTCCTTTTCCTTTCCAGTGCTGAAAACCTTTGTATAAAATGGTAAGTTTATATTTCGTGAAATAGTGTTAGTTTTTGTCAATCATTATAAAAATCGCAAATGAACAGGAGAATAAATTGCAGATTCAACAGTTTTTTTTAAATACATAGTTTTCTCACTGTAATATTGTCTGATATTTGCTTACGTAGCTCATGGCATGTTATTGCACTATGAATTATTCCTTTTAAGTAAGTCAACTGGTTTTCACAAAAGCATAGCAGCGTAACATGCAAGTTTTGACTGTGGCGCACAGTTATGAGAAAACTATGCGAACTAAAATTGTAAGTGCACGCGCAAATTTCGTCTACAAAACTAACACATTTTCGTAAAAATATAACGCTCTAACATAAAACGCATTTGAACAACCTTAAGTCGGCCGCCTGGGTGAACGTGTTATGCTCGTTGGAGTCCAAGAAATTGGGAAATTGTTTCACCTTTTAATTTGTTTCTCTATTCCAGTTGGTTCTCGGGGTGAACATAAGGGTGGCGTGCTCAGACTGGAGGCTACTACTGTCTCCACCACTCAACTGTAACTCCTATATACTGCGACCAGGGATTAAAGACAATTATCAGACGCCACAATATTGACTAGAAGGGGATTTAGTTTGCTCTAAGTACACTGTACAGTTTTGTAACTGGCGTCGTAGGGGAGCTTTAATTGAAAGATATTGGAAGCCAGTTCCAAGCGGCTTACCGCTGAGTATTGGCGCGCGCCGTCGACACTCTGACGTTATCGCACGTGAGCACTGTCGTGACCTCCCCGGGTCACGAGCGGAGTCCCAGACGTCCGGCCCTCGGCCGACGAAGTTGGTCAGCAGGGGTATGGCGTCCTAGCCGACCTGGAGGTGCCCCAGCTGACGGTCCGATGAAGGGTCACATAGTACGTGCGTCACGCCTCACTCAAGACTCAAGTTAGTGAACTGGTGTGCTGTCTTCTCGACGATAACTCGTCTCTATGAGACATTTAATGGTGACAGTTTCATTTTATAACACAATATTTTAGGTAAATGTGTGCTGTTCCCGCGTATACCTTCTTATAATATTTGAACCAAGATTATCAAGGACTACAAATACACCCATGTTCGCCATTTTCAGCCGCGATAAACTAAGTTTAAAATATCAGTAAAGGTTCTGGGAAGGTCATACACGCGTGTAATGTTCTATGAGTGTTATTCCTAAGCAGACAATACTCGCATACGTAGAGTAGTTTTCCAATACAAATGTATCGGTCGAAGTTCTGCACAACGCTCGGAGGCTTGCACAGGCGGCATGAACATTGTTGCAACGTGTTAGGAGAAAGTGTTTTTAAAAAATATTAGGTACTGAACGTGCATTAAATATATTTATCTACGAAAAGAAAACACATTTAAAACTATACCTTTCAAGTTTTGTTTTGTAGATATCATGCTTCAAACATGGTTTCGAGCCACCTCAGAATGGCTAATAACTACGTTACCAGACTTCTGTCTCGTAAAACGTACCAACTGGAATTGTAAAACAAAAATAGAGAAGTACGCGCTGAACTTAACTAAGCGCCTGCCGTAAACAAAACAGTAGGGTCACCTCTTAAAAGTCCCATAAGAAAAAGCCAACGTTCGAAACACTGCATGACATATTCACTCCTCGCGCATAAAGGCGACCGGGTAGCTGACACACGAGCCAGTCTAGCTCTTATAGTCTGCCTCTTTGCGAACCTCAAACAAGACTCTTAAGCTCTGACTAACATCTCTTCGCTTCTATATAACCGAGTGTCGCAGTTAAAGATTTTAACTGAGGTATGAAGCGTGCATTAGTGCGGAATACACATTTGCACAGTTTATCCGTCAGGCGCGGCATCATATAAGATAAACTGCGCATTTCAACTTGGTGTGTACTAGTTGTTGCATGGAGGTAGGCATGGAGATGCTTGTTGTGAAGTAGTTGAAGCCGCTTTTTGTGGGCGTCCCATTATGGCGCTGATGCCTTTAGAGGTTATGAATAATTGATTTTTTTTTCATATTTAACTAATGCAAACTTCCCAGACGTTGAAGAAAATAAGCTATGTAACTAATAACGCTGATTAACTGCTTAATTTCTTGTACTAGTGGCTTGATTACTAACTAATTTATCACACTGGGATAGGTTAATAAACATGGGGTCGCCACGATTTGACGCCCAAAACATCGACTTCACGTATCTCCCATACATTTCTATAGACATGGCCACCCTTCGTGCTGTTGGATTGATGAGGGGCGGGAGTGAGAAGACTATGAGAAAATGGTTTGTTTGCGCAGAACTCTAGTCGAAGGCGCGGTGGTCCTTGGGAATGTCAGGCGAGGCCTCGCTCACTCCGAAACCCAGCACGTGAGAACTCCGCCTGCAACCCTGACAGATCTGCCGGGTCACGACTCGCCTAACCTTCGTCCCTCCCCTCCCCCTCCTCTGCTGTCACGTGATCGTTGTTTACCACGCCGACGTGGAATATCCAAGTATACTGAAGCGTTATCTGACAGGTGTCTCCCTTACCTCAGCGGCCGTCATAAATAAAGGCCATCTTTAATTTACATAATTTTCCCCGATACAAGTATCCCAGAAGGTGTATCAATGTTTTTGACATTTAATGCTCTAAATGTTAGTCTATTATTACACCTTTTGACATATATAGTAAATTACTGTGATGTTAAAGGTGTTTGCAGGCTCTCGTGGCCATTTTGATAGTTGATACTAATATCTTGGCTTTGAAGGTTGAATGAATGAATGAGAGATTTTGGTCAGCGCTTAACATTGAGGTCTTTGGCGCTGGTGACGGGCGATATGGAAATGAGGTGGCCGGGGAAACTGGAGATTCCCGAGAAAACCCGCCGACCAATGACATCGCCCGGCACGATTCCCAAGTTCGGAAATCCGGGGACCGACCCTGGAGGGAATCGAACCCGGATCGCCTTAGTGGGAGGCGAATGGTCTGACCATTCGGCCACCGCGGCTCCCTCTGAAGCTTGAGCCACGTCGTAGTGGTAGAGGGTACCGACGTTTCGCCACTATAAGGTGGCTCAACTTCGAAAACCAAAATATTAATACTGTGATGTTACCTGAAATTTGCTGGGAGATGAGAAACACCACAATCATTCTTACCTTCCAACAAATGTGAAGCAGTATCGGATTACTTTATTATCCAGCAATGCAAAAAGGCGTAGTAGATTCACATTTAGTGCATGAAATGTCAAAATGTTAACACGCCTTCAGAGGAATGCTTGTACCAGGCATCAATTAACTATGGCCGTGCATTAGTGCCCTTAATGATAAATATAACAATAAAAATTGCCAGCTTCTTGAAGTCAGCATGCAAAAAATTCAAAATAACAATTCTTGGTAACCGTTTTCCTCAACTTTTAGATTTCGAGAGTAAGTTTTTCCCGAGAGAGATATTCCTGGAGCAAAATTTCTGGCGTCAAAATGTCGTATATATTTTATAGTTGTGTATGATATTACGCTTAACAAATGTGCGTTTACTTCCAAAAACTTGGAGATTTAGAGTTAATACAATTGCAACGCTACAGCTATACAAGCAAACTCTGATTTTATAGTCGAAGTCTTTCTAGTGACTCGTATTAAGGGCGCCACCTACCGAGATGCTTAAATGCGTTGCAGTGTGTTCGTAAACAAGATTTTTTTTAACGAAACTATTCCACACGTGCCCATTGTACCAACTTACGAAAAGAAGACACACTTCGGACAGGGTCGGAACGTCATCGTTAAGTCGTCAAACTCGTTAAAAATACAGCTTCTAAAGCCTCCAACACAGCTAAAAACGGCATTTTCAGACAGCCGTACTTCAAAATGTACTAACCGGATGTATGTGAACCTCTGATAGTGTCGTGAACTGAATTTTGCTACAGACTTTCCACCAATAAAATAATTTGGTCACCGCACATACTTCCATAGTAAAAATGGATCGACGGAAATCTTGCATGCTAGTTCAGTGCTTGTCTCGTAGTGGCGACGTGGCGTTTGATGCGCGCTTCAAGATGGCTCGCTTTTGAACCTCTAACGCGCGGATAAGGCGCACCCTTCACCCCCTAAAGAGAAGTCTCAAGCAAGAAATTTCCTGTAAAATCAATGTTAGAGCGTATATACATATGTCTGGAAATAACTGTTCTGGGTACATGGTTTCTTTTCTGGAAAGGTAAAAAAAAAACTATTTATCTGTAGACGTAACTTTTTATTGTAATTCTATCGTTTGTCATTAGAGAGGAAAAAATTGTAAAAATGTCAAAAAATGTTATTTTAAGTTATATTTCTCAGCCTCCGCATGGGAAAAGGAGAAAAATGCATCCTGGCATCTGTACTACAATCTTCTGGCTTTAGACACGTGCAATTGTAAGACACTTTTACAGATATAATTTGCGTGTTATTGGAATACAACGACAACTTGCCTCATCGCTTCCATGCGCCATGCGCTCAACTGGCGCCTGTCTTCCCCTTGACAACTTTTCTTAAAGATGGACACCTTATCTTTACTGGAGAAATGTTTCGCCGTCGACAGCACAACGGGGCCAATCAGAAATACGCCCATCCCACTGCCGGCGACAGGGCGAGTCAGCTGCCAAGGTCAGCATCGCGCCGTTCCTCTTCTGTGCACTTGGCAATTCTGTGTCGGAAGCAGGAGTCGTGAGTCCTAGGATCCTTGATGCCGCGCACATCTTCCTCCGCCTCTCGTCAGTATTCCAACGGCGGCCAGGTGGGTGCATGATGATGGCGGCGTCCCGACCAGCTAGGCCGATCTGCAGGCGAGATGCTACTTCACGTCGGTGATCTACCATCATCCTCACCACGTGACTGTCGTGCCTTCCTTGTCCGTCACCGTCACACGTGCATGCTTCATGTCAGCGGCGCAGGGACTGATTCCAGGAGTTACCTCACATCTACCCACGCGTACCTACACAATTGCCACGTGGAAACAGTGTGATATGAACCAAGCTGTGTACTCCTGATTCAAACATAAGTAAAGGTGGCCGTCTGTCCAGGCCGCAGAGTGGTGTGCTCAGCTTAGGCCGTTACACGATTACTTTGAAAACCACTTATAGCACATGAGAGGCGTTTGCTTAGGAACAGCATTTGAGACCTCGATCTGTAGTTTTGCAATTAATACATATATCAAAAATTCATTCATACAGTTTTAAAACTTATATATCATCGTTTGTATCTGAATTTTTCGGTTACAATATACAAAACGGAGTTTTATATTTTTGTCCCTGAAATATCACATATTTTATGAGCAAAATAAGACAACATGAAGTAAAATAATGTTTTACTAGCAAACGGTTCATTATTTTAAAAAAAACGGTCTGGCAAAATTGTGTATCGTATGACTGTAAACAGTCTCAATTTTGTACAAAGCACTTGGTTAAAAAATATTCGAGTTATTTGTAATTGTTTGAAATAAATGAAAGACCGTGTGTATACCCGTTTCAAGTTACCAATACTCATTAAAGCATATTTTCTAGCGGCCAAAAATGGCGAAAATACGAGTTTCTGCGATAATTTTTTAGGTATGTAAATATTGGCGGAGAATATTTTAAAGGCATAAGCGTGTACAGTGCACCTTTGTTTTTAATAATGTCATATCATAATATTGGCACCACTGAATGTCTCTTTAGAGGCGAGTTGTCGGCGAGAAGGCGTTGCACGCCAGTTCAGTGACCTGCGTCTAGAGGCTAGGGAGAAGCGTGATGATGCCTGTGCTGTCTCG
>PNEQ01010845.1:13637-84213 GCA_003012365.1 Medauroidea extradentata
TAAGGCGCCCGTCTACATGTCTCTCAAACTGCGTTGCAGTGTGTTTGAAATACACGTTTTATAAACAAACTGTTCCACGTGTGCTCACGCGGGTTTCGCACGAAAAGAAATAACATTTCAGGCCAGGACGGAATACAACTTTCAACACATCACGTGTGCTGCAAACTACATTTTTAAGCCCTTCAACACGGCCGAAAACTGCATTTTCAGACTGCCGTGCCTCACAATATTGTGGACGAATGTCTGCGAAACTAGTATAGAGCCCTGCATTGGACTTTCCTTAAAACTTTCCACCAACAAAAAGATGGGGTCACCACTGAAAGTGTCAGTCAGGCGAGTGTTCTACGATACCACTGCACGCCGTTTCAGTGTCTTGCGCTAGAGGTGATACCGCGTCACAGGAGCTGGTCAACATCGCCCTTCGTGCCGTGCCTCGCTCACACAAATACACGGCCAGTAGGCGGGCGTCTTAACGTCCTGGCATTTCTAGGCCTCGGGCGCGCAAAACACGTTAACCAACACTGCAAAAAGACTTCCTTAAATGTTTAGGAAGTTATTATTCCAGACGCAGTATGGGACATTTACCATACTTCCGCCTTGTAAACATGCAAACTTTTACACTTGTTATAATACAAGTCTGGTAACTTTAGTATAGCCTACATATTACTGTTTTATAAAAAGGTTTAGGAGTACTACCATGGATGTCTGGGAAACTATTCTACCATACCTACTTTCTTAGTGCTCCTATACGTACGTCTGGTAAATTTACAAACTATTTTTTAGAGTGTAGATGGCCACCTTAAAGACAGCTAGGCCTTGGCAAGCAGGCCGCAAGAAGAAACACACTGCTTCCTAACCAATGCCAAGGATTTAATAATACTAAACATGGAATGCGATGCGACATCGGAACTCCCCACTCCGACGACGATACAAATTGCCACACACGGCGTGATATAGGGACGTGTGACGCTGTCGAGGAGGTCTGACTGCTCCAAATCGTCACCAGGGTCACTACGCTACCAAGAAGCACCAGATACGGTAGCCATATAACCGATAAATCATATCAGCATCGGTAACATGTTTGCTAACTTTATAATCTGCCTCCCTTTGCGTAATTGTACTGTATTTTACTTTATATGAATATTGCTATGAGTAAAGTTCCTACATTCAATGGCCTTTCGTACTTAATAAACTGTTACCCTCGTAGCAATTTACAAGGTACTAAGGAAACAAAAACCTCATCTTATCCACAATTTATATTAAAATACGTTAGTATCTTATTTAAGTGTACCATTGGTAAGCCTGTAAGCTTAATTTTTAAAAAGCTTAACATGGGGCTAAATAACGTACGTGTCTTCGCCGATTACACGGGCTTATCCCGGTGTAAATAAAATTTGAAGAAATGTTGCTACATTAGTACTGGCGAATGTAGTGAATGTGGCGAACTACAAGGTGAATCCCACTTGTTAATCTGTAGAAATCTGGATGAACCGTCCACCTTAGAATACTCGGTTAGAACAAATTACAAAGCTATACAGACTGCTACTTTTTGGACTAAATTCGGAAATTGAATACTCGAAAACCGTGGCGGACACCACTTTCATTTTATAATTTTACCAACCCATGCCCAACTCGTACTCATTACACTAATAGTAATTTCCCAGAAATAAAATATTTTTCGGTTCCATTATTTTCGTACAAGCGTACGCCGACGTAGCAATTTGACTAATTTCGCTACTTACCGTATGTAAAATCTACTCAAACGATACGAATAAAATAATTTAGAGTGAAAGGACATGTATTAAGCTACAGAATGGCACCTTTGTAATTTCACGTTAACATTTTTCGAATTAAAAACAATTCTTGACTGTACCTACATTTTTGCATATCTTTTGAGGATTTTTTTATTAAAAAAATAGTTTTTACGCGAAATAATAACAAAGGTGCCAGTTTGTAACATAATGCATTTACTTTCACTCCAAATTATTTAATTCGTATAGTTCGAATAATTTTTACTTCGGTAAATAGCGAAAGTTTTCGAATCGCTACTTTGATACGCGCTTGTACGAAAACTACGGAACCGTAAAATGGGTACGATCTTTGTGGGAAATTTCTATTATTGCAATGTGTAAAAGTTGGACTGTGTTTGGTACAATTATAGTATTACGAATATTTCGGTGCAGGGCGCCCTTAACTAAGTTTGTATGAACATGGTGATTTATATTTTTACCTATTAAGTGTTATTGTTCCTATTATATTACGCCTTAAACAAGGATAAAACAAACTGATCAAAAGGGGTCACTCCTTACCATGGAGATTAGGTTTCGATTCCCGGTGGGATCGTTTCTGATTTTGGCGTGTGGGAAACGTACCGAACATTTCCGTTGGCTGGCGAGTTTTCTCTGGTTACTCTAATTTTTTAGGTCCTTACGTTCCACCGTTGCTCCATTCTCGTATCATGTTATTTTCACCCGCGATCAAGACCTCGCTGTTAAACGCTGACTAAAATATTTCCGCTTCGCTCTCCCTTGTAATAATATAGATTTCACTCATTTGTTTCACACTGGTGACCAGTTAAAAACTGTAGTAAAGATACCTACAGAACTCACAGTCACTTTTAAAAATAATATATTACAGTAATAATATTGATGCATATATCACTAAATCTAAAACGGCGTGTCAAAATAGCCACTCGTAAAAATGTCAAGGTCATTTCAATGTATATTATGAACAAACTGTATATTATAATTGCAAGATTTTTCAAGAAAGAGGCTTTGAGTAGTTGAGAAAATATCAGTAATATGTATATCTCTCAGGAAAAATAGGATAAATTTTCACAAAATGAAAATCTCGATAAATAAAACCCGACTGTGATATTTTGATATGCAAGATGACAAATAAAGAAAAACAACAATGTAAGACCACTGCTTATAGTACCGTTATACTGGGGTTTTTTGTGCATCACTAGTACCTCGGACACATACGGCGATAGAGATGAAGATTGAAGGGTATCCTTGGAAGATTGTCCCATATGTGCTTCCAAATACCACTATAAATGTTGCTTTCTTATTTATGGCTGATAATGTGCCAGCTGGCTTCATACATGCTCTAACGACAAGCCTGGGGATCAGGTTTGCCAAGGAGTAGATCCCAAAGCACGACGGCAGGCCTTGAAAACCCTTCATATAAGTGGGCGGACATGGAAAATTACCCGTTGGAGTTGCACCAAGAAGGCAAGTACATGATGTCACACTCTCTGAGTCGTCAGTGTTTTTACCTGATTACTACCAGAAATGATTAAATATATGATGCGATTCCTCCACACATCACAATGCCACAATTTTTGGTGGTGTAACACTTAACGATGAAGTGTGGATTTTTGTGCTTTGCTTCTGCATTATACCATACATTTGTTCTGAATCCTTACCATCATATTACGTTAAATTCATGATGAAGTGATAAGTGCGGGTGAAAGAAGCAATAAGGAAAATCTAAACTCCAAGTTTCTAATCTACGTGTTACCGCAACAAAGCTGCTGGGAAAAGGAATCTCCAGTTATGCAGCTTAATGCCTGCATGTTAAAACAAAAATGTCGTGTTGGCATCATGTCAGACGAGTGACATTGCTTCGGATGGTCCATTTGGGTATCTAAAGAGACTTCCGGATGAATATTTGTTTCCTCAAGTTTACTTTGCTCCCCACACTTTCGCACATTCCTTTCGCTCTCTCTCTCTCTCTCTCTCTCTTTCTCTCCCCTTCCGCTATAGCCATCTCTCTCTCTCTCTCTCTCTCTCTCTCTTTAAAACCTCTGTGTAACGAATGCGAGTTATTACAGTTGGATATGCGACTGCTGAAAAGCAGTCAAAAACTGTTGAATGTATACATTCATAAGTTCACAGGTTTCATTTGGAACTGTCTGTGTAAGGTGCCCACAAACTACTCTGTGTGAGATACATGACCTATGTAGTACTGTTTCTCATATTTTTATAAACTAAAAATACACCGCACCCCACAAAACCAGAAATTTAAAAATAAAGAATTAAGTTCTTCATGTCCGAGATGTGAAAACCTTCCCTAAAACTCAAATTTTCGTGTACTGCTTTCATTCAAGCTGATGAGACGTAATTATTAACAGCATTTTCTGTGTCTGTGGCTTAGAAGAACTACTAGTTCAGTTTTTAATCTACAAATTCTAATTTGGTACCCAGAGGTAAGTTGATGATGCCTTAGTGGTTCTGAGATCAGTTAAAGCAAGCATTCACGAAAATCCCTGCGTTGCCTTTCTATTTACTATCAGAAGGTGTGACAGCCAAACTTCGAATTATGTCCGGTTGAGAGCGGTCAAGGCTAAGAAAGACACGGGAAGCCCTGGCCTTGTAATAAGCTCTGAGCTGAGGTCTAGGCCCAGCACAAAACACGGCGTCGAGGTTCTCGTTATGAAGCATCACAAACACTGAATTGTCGTGATTAACCCGACAGACGGCACGTGGTCTCGGAGCCACTTGACACCATTTAGCCACCGTCTTCGTCGCCTGGAGGATGCGGTGCTCTTCACCTCTGACGACGAGGGCGAGGTCCCAGACCGCAGTGGCGGCGTCGTCACACCTCGGCCGGAATGGGGCACAGGGACTCGGGTCGCGCCAGGGGTCACCTCGCCAAGGTCGGCCGTCGAGGGAAGTCTATCAATCCGATATTAACACCGTCACCCCGTGTCTGCGGACCTTGGCCGCTGATGCCTGCTGGTGATAGGGGAAAAAACATACACACAAGTGTTGTCATCTGCCGCGAAGGTCGGGCGCTGCAAATGCCTTCGCTTTCACCGGCGAAAAACATTTTGTTTAATGTGCTGGATGGGTCCATTCTAGGAGATCCTCTTGGGTGTACAGTGCGAGTCAATGTGTCAAGGGTTGCTGCAACCGGACTGTGGAACACAAAGGAGGTTAGAGTAGGACGCAGAAAGGCTAATAAAGACTACGGGACCTCAGCCAACTTCGTGCTCGAGGTCGTTGAAGCATTACTTATGTATGGGCTATATGGTTCTGAACTTTGATCCCTGGTTATACAGGAGTCGGGCTACGGTAAGACTATAGTTTATTCCTTCCTCCGATATGTCCTACTGCAATAATGGGATGTTAGTTAAAAACTTAAAAACAAAATAACAGCGACCCCGAACAACTTGGTTTGGGTCATAGCTCATAAAATGTGCCGTGTCATAGGCCGCATAAACACGATGCGACAGAGGACCCAACGGCGAAACGTCTTGAGTCCTGCAATGGCGCAATTACATGTATTTTCGGCTTCGATTGATTATATTGCTTTGGTAATGTTGGGATAGAACTCAAGATTATTGAAATGTCTGCTTCAGGATCTACTGTCGTCGGCCCTTTCTTATATAGGGTTTCCAATATGTGAATAGGTTAAATGCACCAATAATGAATTCTGGCCTGTTAACCACTCTGAACATGAGCTAATAGTTTTTGATCGTAGTTGCTCAGTCATTGTAGAAAAATTTTACGATGCTACCCGATCCCAGTATAGTACAGAATGAATTGGAAATTGCAAAAACGTTCTGAAAACGGGATAAAACACATTTTGAGAACTAGCTGTTCCGAATCTTTTGCGTGATGGCTTTGAACTGGAAAAGTGAATTGCTTTTTAGTTTTTTAATCACTATATATATATATATATATATATATATATATATATATATATATATATATCACATATACCATGCGATATGCCTCGTTTTCACTTATCTAACTGTACTTGGCGTCACAAAACCATAATGGCGTCAACGTATCCGTTTACATTCGAGACATTAGTCTACTAATTAAAAAAACGTTACAAGTTGGGTGTAATAAAAACCAATAAACTATTTCCAAAATATTAAAAATTAAGATTTAGAATAGTATGTTTATTTGTTTGCATAATTTTTGGTAGAATATTCAAGTTTATGTATTAAATTAAATCGTTGAAAAGGGCTTGTGGCAGTTCATAAGTAAATATTAAATTATTTTTTTTACCTGTAGATATATAAATAACGTCGTTTTTAATTTACATTGAAGATATATTTTGACAGCTTCAGCAGTTATGTCCACACGAATTAACATAATTTATTATTATTATTAAAATTGTGTGATTGATAAATAAGTAGGTGAATAGATGATCAAGTATATATATGTTTAATGATGAGGTAAACAACACCGAATTAACTAAGTTGAAATTACTGGTTTAATTTTATCCCTTATTAAGTAACCAAAATAAATTTTCAAGTACAGTCGTCTTACTATTTGCTGATGTGAAGGGCAAGGGAATAAAACTGTACCTGAAGCACTTGAGTTTCGTAACATCTTCTTTGAAATGACCATGAAAAACTATTTATCCAGGGACATATTCTGTTAAACTGGTAATTTATTCATCCTCATGTCTTTGTGGTTGGCATATTAATAAGCGTTTTCTGTGTCGCTGAGGATGCGTGTTCCCAGCTGGTCGCCCACACACGGGAGGAGTTCGTCCGTCATGGGATTTTACCACTGTCTCCGGCAACCCTTGACCTCGCGTTCAAGTCGAAGTTCAAATTTACGGTGTGAGAAACTGTCTGGCGAACTGTAAGTGAACTTTGCAAGTTTATTGCTCATTTCTGTGCTACTTTTTTTTTAAGTGAACAATATTTTATTTGTCACTTCTTATTTCTGGAAGGGTGCTGGAAAAATTTATCTGAATGAACAATTAGAAAATTATCTTTATTTCTAATATACTCCATATACATATATAGAAATAAGAATTTATAGCTTACATTTCCCACTGGTATTGTTTTTACCATAAACGTAGCTGTGTATGTGTGTAAGCAACGAATGATTTTAAAATTGTTAAAAAATTGTGTGAAACGTTTCTCATCGAACGATTCTAATTTTCCTTAGACAATTTTTCATGACCATCAATTATTAAAACCGCCATTAAGGCAAACTGACCGCATATAGTGATATACCTTAATATCGTAATAAACCATTTTGCGGGCTTCACAAAATTGGGAAGGATCTTTAAAAGAAGTTCACTAAATTACCATCAGAGAGCAGGCACGTGTAGTTTCGGCAATATGTGACCAAAGTATGACATATAAGATCACAACTGAATATTTCTGGTACTGAAGTTCTAAACCTTGGTATTAGGAAGTACCACTGCTTTGCTGGTTACAATCATGCCAAACCTAGATTGGCTTCTTAAAACAATATGTATTAAAACAAAAATAGTCAAGTTAGTACATACTCATAGCTCAGAACGTAATTACTACGCGAAAATAATTAGCTGACACTATTTCTGATTCATTTAATTGCAACATATTTTCCCAAGGCTGATAAAAAACTAACTAGCGTATACATCACACGGTTGTAATCACGTCGTAGTTTAATAAATTTAATTCTGGTAAGCTACTTAGCTGTGTTGCCACAACAAGTCGCAAGATTGTCTCTCATACGGTAAGCAAACTATGTCAATGAAAAACGGTTAACTGTCATTCCCCGAAAATGTGTGTATACATAGAACAGACATACATACGTATTAACATGCATGTACGTATACGTTTAACTGCATACGCGCATACATGTACATACACGTGTACGAACCTGTATACATAAACACAAACAAATACATTCAAACACGCATATCCCAGGTTCGAGTCATCGTAAACCTATCATTAGTGCAGATCTTGTCAATTGAAGAATTTGAATTTCATTTTAAATGAACTGTTTTCGGCCTCGAATATCAACGCATGCTCTGCGTTAAAATATTGACCAATGTTAATGCTCAGAACAGATTGAATTTACACAAATAAATTTAGGGTGATTAATAGAATTACATTTTTACACTTTACCTCTGTACATTCATCGGTCCTACTGTATGTATTTTTCTGGAGCTCACACTGATTATTAAACATGTTTAAGTAAAAAAATTGTTTAATAAGATGTATTATTTTCTTAGCACATAGTTTAACTTAAAATGTTATGATAAATTTCAAAGGGAGCACAAATAAAATAAAAAAAGTACGTCAGCCAGCTACAAAATGTTTTGCTAGTTTTCACACAGCTAAATATTTGTTTTGGCTAAAACAAAAATATTTAGTTTTCACGACAAAAATAAATTATGTGGTCACTGTAAAACAGTTTTGTGTTAATCGCAAAATAATTTGGCAGTGCGAAATACTTGCAAAGTATTTTTTCAAGGAGTACAGTAGAGTATTAAACCTGGATTGAAAGCAAACTAAGTATCATTTCCGAAGAAATTACTGCAAGGTGTTGCTATGATTTCAAGAAACACTTAAGATAAAATTTTAAATATGTTTTCAAAATCTGTATCAGGCATTTAATATTAAAATCCCTGAGTTTAAAATATAGACGAATATTATTTTGCAGTTAATTTCGTAGTTCTGTAGCCGGCTTCCGTAGTCCAGTCAGTTAGGTGCCTATCTACGGCGCAAGAGACCCTGAGTTTGAATATTGGCTCGGGAATTCATGTTGTGTTGTACCTTTACCTTACTTCATCGGTATTGGCTGTTAAGGGTTATGGAAAGATAAGATGTCGAGCGAACGACTCGAATACTTAATCGTCGATAAAATATAAACTACTCGTCATAATTCGATGGAACTTTTTTTGTAGAGTAGATATGTTATTAGTGGACGTCTATTTATACAGCACTAGGTGGTAGAATGCGTTGCTTTCGAGTAAAAAAAAATAAAAATAATAATTAGTAAGCAAAATAAGCGCATGAAACCACAAAGTCAATAGAAATGGAAAACATAAATATTTTGAATTTTTATATAATTATATAGTTACCGATTTTAAAAAATAATCTCGTTTTTACTTTAAAATAATTTTACTGTCAGAAAACCTCTCGCACAGAGGTTTACATATGTTAAAAAAAGTGTTTGTAACAGTTTATAGACTTTTCTTAGGTTCGTAACTACAACTATTTTCTATTTCTGTTTTTAAAAAAAATGGTACTTCTAGGTATGCATAGTCCAAACTACTGTTATTTAACTTCAGACAGAGAAAAATAAATACATACGTGGTGTAAGGTAAGCTACGGCGGTTTTTATTTTAGGATCATCAAAAGAAAATGTAATGTATTATTTTGTTAATGTGCCCATTAATTGTTTTATTCTCTGTTTAATGACCATAAGTAGATTTCGTTGAAAGACCAAACCATACGTAGGGCCTACGCCAAATATTTGTAGCTTAAAATGTCGTAGGACCTACATCAGCGTGCCAGTTCTCTCGATAAACCCCCAGATAAATCAACGACTGACGTTAAAAAATGAGGGTATTATTTTTTACTGTTTGTAACCCCAGGCCAGTGAGTGAATATGGAAATTTTGCTGACTCAGGCCTAAGAAGCGCTATTACCACGGATTTTTTTTCAACACTAAGTCGTTCGTTCATAGTTGATATTCTGTAAGCGCTGTCATGAGTCATGGATGCCGCGCGTCACGGATACGGGAAACATATTTGAACGTTTGTAAACCAGTTCCTTAACGATGGGCACAGCCAGCAGCCAAGTTATATAAGCCATCAAGGCGCGCTCAAGCCATTTTTATTTATTCATTTTAGTACACTCCATAAACCATAGGTTGCCACTTAGGCAATTGGTGTGGAGAATGTCAAGGTTTGTTACAAAAAAAAATCATTATAAATATACATTTAGACGCATTTTCTTGGCTTGTGGGTGTGAGCCGCGTCTGGAGATTGTCTTGCGACAGTTGGTCTCCGACTCCGACTACCTTCTGATTGCAACTGCAACGACTGCCGAAACGTCGCAAGACAATCTTCAGACGCGGCTCACACCCACAAGCCAAGAAAATGCAGACAACGGCCGCGAAAGCCTGCGATCTATTTTATACATTTAGACATTCAGAAATTACCATTTACAGTTAAAATAGTTTTTTTTATAGAATTAACCATACAATACAATTCCTTAGGTTAGTTACGACCAAAAGTTATGCTAGATGCCAACGCACAAATATACTGAAACAATGGGCCCCATTACAGCAACATTTTAAGTTAGTAATCGGCAAATGAAAATTATTAACATTCCTTGTATAGCCTAATGCGAAAGAACATTGCAATTTTTAAGAACGAAAACAACAGTTACATAAATATTAACTAAATAAAGTATGAGTATTCCTGTTTAACTAAACATTTTTGTACACGAGTGCCTGGATTTAAGTCCGCTAATAATTTGTATTACCTACTTTATTCAGAAGAAGAAATAATCTACTGCTATTAGTTGGTGGGAAATGTGGCTCATATGCCGCGAGGCTGCGATGCTGAATGCTGTACGTTTAAACATGCAGGTACCTAAGGTATGTGCAAATCGACCTGCTAGTAGGAGCATCTGGTCAAGGACGTGGTAACAAAGCTCGAGAGTCCAGAGGGTCGCCGTCAAGAAGCTAGCGATGATGATGATTGTGAGATTGTTCACCATCCTCTCCTTTCTCCTAATAGTTCTGGCTTGGGCGCGGCTCTTTTACATTTTAGTGCGCGTTAAGTTCGTCGTCTGCCCAGGCCGCCGAACGGTGTGTAGAGCTTCGGCTGTTATAGGCTCTTCACGGTACAAACTGAGTACTCACCAAAACCTATAATAAACAAGAAACATATTTTATTGGGACCCTACATGTTAAGTTTTGAGCGTAGTGAAACATTTAAACTGGTATCTCGATGGAACTTTTTGTAGAGTAGATATATTATTAGTGGACGTCTATTTATACAGCACTAGGTGGTAGTTTGCGTTGCTTTCGAGTAAAAAAAAATTTTTAACAAAAAAAACCGGCTTGAAACCACAAAGTCACTAAAAATGGAAAACTTAAATTTTTATATAATTACTATATAATTACCGATTTTCAAAATAATCTCGTTTTTACTCAGAAACGGTAACTGAAATTCCCTACAGGCTTTCCACCAATGAAGTTATATGGTCACCGCTTGAAGTCCCACAGTAAAATTGGGTCGGCGGGAATATTGCACGCTAATACAGCGCTTGGCTCGTGGTGATATGAGATTTGACGCGCGCTTCAATTTCGCCCTCGTAGCTCCGTCACTTCTGAGCTTCTATCGCGCAGGCCCTTAAGACGTCCCCAAGCTTGCGCTAAAATGTTTAACTTAATTCAGCTCCAGACATTTTGGCCTCTAGGCTGTCAACCAAGTCAAGTCATACATTTTTTGTGGTTTAAAAATTTACTTATATTATTGCATATGCCATTTTCAACTTTACTACAAAATAGACAAGCAGACTAATAAATGAAGTAGAAAAGTACCGACAGTAAAGTGACCTTTTACTTTAAATTCCTTGCGTATCGACAGGTCTCGGGTTTAGGTGCCTGGCGCCTTGGTCAGATTAGAATTATCCCCCACCCCCTAAAAGTTATAAAACAATTTTGATGAATTCGCTATTGTGCATTATTTCTCTTTAATATATGGATAAATGAAATACATAAAACTACAAAAGGACGTAATTTATCATGTAAATATTTTTTATGAAAATTTAAAAAAAATCTTTTTGCGAGTTGCACCCCTACCTGATTGCCGCCCTGGGCAATGGACGACTTGAAAAGAGGCGGAGCTTCAGTCATGTGTGGGAAACAATTCCTATCTCCATGGATACCGCAGCCGAACATAACCTTCATTTAGCTGTTTGGCTTCACATGTCCTGGATGAGATGAACGTCAAGAAAATTGATTATTTGTTTGGAATTTGCCGTTTTCTTAAGGTAAACATTAATCTTATGTATTTGCGTATCTTTACCATGAAATTGAACCCTTGCGTACAAATCTATGAATGCGCAACATTTTTGCTTTCTGTAATTACCAATTAACAAACCAGCATGTTTGTAAACAAACTTTGTTTCCCACAGTACTTTTCCCCTGCGGTGTGACGTCAGGGGGCGTGTACTTCAAGTCGTCCTTTGTCCAGTCTGCCCAGGCCTGGTCGCCGCTGAGTAATATTCCTGCTCCTAGACGAGAATAATCCAATGTTGAGGCTCCTTATGTGTTTACATCCAGGGATCTTGAACCCATAAGACGCGTGGACCACATCCATAACCTTAGTGATACTCGCGGATCACTAAGATCTACTACAGTACGACGAAGTGTAAACTGCTGTAAGTTCACAAATATTTCCACTTATAAGTGCAGGATTGATTTTTTTTTAAAAAAGGTCAGCGGGCCACGAGAAAGACTTCCGAGAGCCATTTGTAGGGAGGCGTTGAAGACCCCTGTCAGCTGGACGAACGCCCAACACACACCGCTTGCTGATTATGCTGGAATCGCAATAGCGTGACAGGCGCGATGCGAAGTGCACGACGCGAATAAAATAACTTAGTCAGGTACCGTCGAGGCTGACGCGCTGACGTCACATAAACCTCAGCGCTGATTGACCGACAGCTTTGTTATTCGCGTCGCGTCTATCGCACCATTGTGATTCCAGCATTATGACATTGCACCCGCGACATTTGTCTGCGAAACGCTTTCTACTTGTCCTTCAGAGCATCTCAAAAACCTGTATACGTAGAGCCACTGATTTTTGATGAAATTAATTTTGCATCAGTTTGTTTCAGTGAGCAGTGGTTCGATGTCTTTAAGAGTGCGTGGTAGATAAATAAATGCTGAAAACGTCAATTTATTTCTACGCTTTTTTCGAAGCCAATATGGATAAAATACTCCATGACAATCCTAGATAATGGTATTTGCCAACTTTATGAGTAAATTTTTATCCAGAATTACTCAATCGTTACGCGATATCTTGCGCCGCAATCAAATGCACGAGGTTCCGGCGTCAGAGATTGTGCCTCAAATGTTCGTAACACTGGGGAAATTTTTTATTTAAAACGTTGGCTAAAGCTGTTGCCTAGGATTGCTATTGTTTAATTTTCGCAAATTGGTTCCAAGTAACCTACAGTTATAGATTAACGTTTTTAGCGTTGAATTATGTACCACGCCCTCTTAAACTCTCAGCAAGTAACAGATACTTGGGTTTGCAGATTCTGTTTGATGCAGTCAAATTAGCGACGTCTCTGCACAAATACACGCAGCCAATAACCGTGAAGTAGAGTTGTAGTTATGCCGTAAAGACATTGAAAAAAACTGGTGCTAAATTATTTTCATAAAAAATTACTGGCTCTATGCATGGACTGTTCATGTTAAGGGCGCGTTGTACAGCAGTTTTCAACACCATGTTTTTATTTTTTATTTGTACAAGATATTTTTTCTTGTTTAAGACACTAAATGTAACTAAATTTTGCTCTTATATAACTTTTTATCCCTTATAGTTTTTGCGTAACGGCTCGTTAAAGCCAAAATTTGCATGTTTTCGTTTTTAGGGCAACATATACCAACTCACTTACCAAACTGAAAAAATTCACAGTGATTAAAGATGTTGTAGGCTACAAGTTAAACTATGTTAAACAACAAAATAAAATATTTTTGTATTAAAAAATTTAAATATTTAATATTTTAAATTTCTGTGTTTTTATTTAAATACAAATGGTTTTTATTCTTTTTTATGTAGGCCTACGTGAAATTGTAGCTTGCGACGTCTTTATCCACTGTGAATTTTTTTCACTTTGGTATGTCAGTTGGTTTTAGTGTAGTCTTTAAAACGGAAATATGCAAATTTTGACTTTATTAACAATCCATTACGTGAAAATTATGAGAGATAAAATTTCATACGAGCAAAATTTTGTCTCATTTTGTGTCTAAAATAAAAAAATGTATCTGGTACAAATAAAAAATAAAACATGGTGATGGAAACTGCTTTACACCGCGCCCTTAAAGTTGGCATATTTTAAGACTACATTGTTTAGTATAATAATTAAAACATATTATTTATTATGATCCCAGACGTCAACTTTTGAATACGGCACTTTGCCCGTTACTGAGGATGATACGTTAATTTTAAACGTGGCAGAAAAACACAAATTGGTTGAAAGGAAAAAAGTAACGAGGGCTTCAAAAGAGCCCACTGTACCGTGAACCGCCAATAGCAACCGTGTACGTCGCGTGGAAGAGTCAAGGACCTAAACTCATGTAAAAAGGGAATGTTTCATCAAAATATTGCCATACAATTTTGCTACGTCTTGTATTTGATATGCCTGGCGGTATGACAATCATCGAAGTGTGTTTGTGCAGACATCGCTCGTGGAAAATGGAAACGCTGCTTTTAACAGTTAAATATTAGAATTCCTAATTGAGACAAGGCTACAGGGAGGGACGAGAAACCTCCCGGGTAAGATGAAAACCAAACCAAGAAAGATGAAAAGAGAGAACGTGTTATCTGCGACGGAGTTTTGTACCGACACGATTTTAATATCACGTATTTCAATTGTTGACACAATGGCGGTGCAGTTCCTGATAGTTATGCACCGAAAAATGCATAATTTTATAATTGCACTAAACACTGCCCAACTCTTACACATTACAGTAAAAGTAATTTTCCCACAAATAAAATATTTCTCGGTTCAGTTTTCGTACAAGCGCATATCAAATTAGCTTTTTAAAAATTTTCGCTAATTACCCAAAATAAAAACTATTTAAATGATGCGAATGAAATACTTTAAAGTCAAAGTTACTGCATTAAGCTATAGAATTTGAACTTATTAAATTCATGTAAAATATTTAAAAAAAATACAGGTAGGGCCTACTCAAATATATGCAAAAATTTAGGTTCGTTCAAGATTTTTACTACAATTAATTTTAACGGGAAATTATAAAGGAGTTATTTTGTATATTATTACGTTTATTGTCATTCGTGTCTTTTGAATAGTTTTAATTTAGGATTGTAGCGAAAGTTCTCAAATCGCTGCTTTGTCACGTGAAAACTATGGAACAAAAAAATATATCTGTGGGAAATTACTATTAATGTAATGTGTAATGTTTGGACAGTGTTTGGTACAGTTATAAAATTACGAATTTTTGGTGCGGAACAGTCTTAAATCCCAGAAGTACCAATGCTGTCCTCTCACACTGGAAGACCTGCACTCTAAAAAATATAGTTTGTAAATTTACCAAACGTGCGTATAGGAGCGCTAAGGTAGTAGGAATGGTATAATTGTTTCCCAGACATCCATGGTAGCACTCCTAGACTTTTTATAAAACAGTCAAATGTATACTGAAGTTACCAGACTTGTATTGTGACAACTGCAAAAGTTTGCATTTACAAGGCGGGAGTATGGTAACTGTACCATACTGCGTCTGGGATAATAACTTCCTAAACATTCGAGGAAGTTTTTTTACAGTGCCCTTCTTCATGAAGAAGGGCGACAACACACGATGTTGCGAGAACTTCTTCGGAAATCCCGGGAATGCCTTTGTTTGTAAACAACTGAGGATGTGATATTTAAAAAAAATGCTGATGTAAAACTGAGCTATGTTGATAACAAGTTATCTGTTGTTCTTTGTTACGTTTGGTTTTAATAGCTGTTATTTTCAAGGTCTTCCTGCCTTGTTCTGCACGCGTGACGTCATCGTATAAACCACCAACACGAGACGATGTCTAGGGATGTGTGGCCAACGTCACGGTTTATGCCCGCAGAGTTACTTCATGTGAGTGTACACTTAACCTAATTACTTCCGGAAGAATTATAACGCAGCGTTTGCGTCGACGTTAAGTTTAATCACTCTGTTATGCTAACCAACGATATAGAATATTGCTTACGCGCTACATTGTATGCTGCATGCTCTACTGTTTTATGTGTACAACTGACGTTTTCTCAACTCAGTTACCTAAGCGGGGTAACATATTGGACTCACGTCCGCTGCTCCGATAAGCTCCCGTTAGGTTTCCCGTGGTTTATATAAATCACCCTTAGAGAGTGCCGGGGTGGTTCTTTGGCGAAGGTCCTGGCCGACTCTAGTCCCAGTCCTCGTGTAAATATATGTGTGTAATTATTTTCCGGTCTGCTTTTTGAGTGAGTGACTACAGATATTTTGGTTAGCACTTAACATCTAGGACTGGCTTCATTGTGAATATGGAGCAGCGCCTGAATTCAAGGCAGCGGAAACGGGAGATCCCCGAAAAAAAAAAATCACGCCGAACAACGGCATCGTCCGGCACGATTCCTATACGTAACCCCGCCGGGAATCGAACCCGGAGGTGCTCTAGGTACCGCGCCAACTGCGCTTGTCTGTCGAAGAATATCTTCAAATGTATTTCTAGTGGGAGGAGTTAACACAAAAATGCAATAATACTTGGGGCGAAATTTTATCTTGTGGTTTCTTAGTAACAGTAACTCAGAAAAAATTAATAACGGTTTTAGTTAATGGCATGCGCCCATGCTTTCATACATCAGATGCAAAGATGTCTACAAAAATACTCTATAATTTGTACATTATAATGCGTTCGTTTCCACCAGTGTAGACTGGCCTGTATAAGAGGTGTGTTTTCATAGCCTGACCTATATGTTAGCTGGTAACTGGGGGACCGACCACAACTCATGAGCGGTATTTCTCTTACCTGTTGCCTACAGCTTCCTAAACGTTACGCATGGGTAGCTAGCTAATGGTGCTGAAGTTTATTGGATACTGGTTCGTTGTAAATTTGATTTCGAGATAGGAAAGCTTTATGAGAACTGGAGTTTATTACCGTCGTTGTTGCCAGCAGGAAGAATGTACCATGACTGGCAGTGCTGTCGGCAATACCAGTTAGTTACCTCTGTTTACTCTTACCACGTAGACTATATCGAGATTACTTAGCAAGTTCTACAATTATTTCAGACAAAATTACTTATATTTCCTTACATACTACGACGTTCCTCGCGTTGATCCACACAGGCAACACGGGGTTTATCTATCTCGGCAATAAAAAAAACTGAATGTTCGTTTCCTGGCTCAGTGAATCAATCGTGAACTGCTCTCGTAGGACGTGCAATAAAATACTGATTTTAATTATTTGAAGAAAATGAACGTCACATGCTCTGGGTGCCTACTGCCACCCGTCTTTGTTTTCAGTTCCACTATTCAGTAAATCATTCACGACGAATTATATCATGGGGTGCCTACCGCCGCCCCTGATATCCGAAACAAATAGTTGAAAATTGGAGACCTTCGTTCTCCCTCGACGTCCGCGGCCAAATGCCTCGACCCACTTTCTCTATCGCGGCTCTTCACTGTCTTGGCGGCAAACCACCCTCCGGCACAAGGGGGTGCCTCCGGCCAATTAGTGTCGAGCATCCTTCAAAGCTCCGCCCTCAGAGAACAGATTCCGTATCTATTCACTTCGCCTTATTTTATTTTCAAATTGAATTTTTAATCTACAATTACATATTTTATATAAATCCCAAAAATTGCACGTTACAATACAAGCATAGAGATTATTTTGACGGACAATCTTGAATTTTTTTTTTTTTTTTTTGCTAAGTGGTGGTGTTGTAAAATTCAAAACAGAAATAGGTTACGTATTTTGATTGGTCGAAAATAATGACTCAGTTAATTAATATTTAAAGATTAGATAATTATTAAATTCAAGGATTTTATGACATGTAGCTGCTCTACTCCTACGTTAAAGTTCATCTTCTCGCACTTGAAAATGGTGGGAATGAGTATTTTTACAGTCGTTTTTAGGTATGAAAATCTTGTTGCAGGATCCTTAAAATGTGCAGTGCATCTTTATCTTTAATATTGGGCCGTAAAACTGTAAGATAATCACCAAATGTCTCATAGACGTGAGTTGTTGGCGAGAATATTGCACGCCAGTTCTGTGACTTGCGCCTAGAGACTGTAAGGGCGTTCAAGTGCGATAAAATAATAATTTCATATTTTTATGAAACATTGTTAGTTACGTAGACGATACTTGTGATTACATTTTACTCTTACAAAACAGTTTTAGCTCTCATAGTTTTCTCATAACGGGGTGTCAAAGTCAACATTTGCTTGTTACGCTGCCATGCAGATAGTGAAAACCAACTGACCTACTTCAACAAAATAATTCTCAGTGAACTTACATTCCATGAGCTACGCAATAAAGTATTAAGAAAAACCAAAACGCAATATGTATTTTTAATAAAATCGCAAAAATAAAGAGGTAAAAAGTTGTAAATTCAGCAATTTTTTTAATCTACAAAAACTGTTCGCGGGATTTTTCAAATGTTTTATTACGTAGCCCATAGTATGTTATTTCACTGTGAATTATTTCACGTACGTAAGTCAATTGGTTTTCACTATTTGCATGGCAGCAGAAAATGCAAATTTTGACTTTGACGCACCGTTATGAGAAAACTACGCCAGCTAAAGTTGTTTCGTAAGAGGAGGCTGCACTCACAATTTCGTCTACTAAACTAACACCGTTTCAAATAAATATAAAATTATGACTTTATAGCACTTGAACACCCATAATGAGGGGCGATGCACGTAATGTGATATTTTGCACTTTTAGGCCTGGAAGACGCAAAAATATAAAGTCCACCCAAGAGGCCACATTCAGCGCTGCAAGCATCAGTTTAAAATGGTAGGGTTCACGTAGCCAATTTATAAATAAATACCGAATTGAAACATTTCTCCTAGACAACAGTTTTGCCAATTTTCCGAGAAAACTATTTCTCGAGGAATGTATTTCTGAAGAACAATCGCTGGAGCCGAAATCTCGTACATTTAATTGCGGCGCAACAAATCAAGTTTAACAAATGCATATTTCCGGGTAAATTTTTGCTCATAAAGTTGTCAGATATCACTATATAGGATTGTTGTTTTGTAGTTTTTATGTAAACACTTCCAAAAACGCGTAAATTTAAAATGTTGTTTTCCACCACACACTCTTTAAGGCTACGGGTTGTTATTTGTTCTATTTTAGTAAGTTTAATTTTTTTAAATCAGGAAAGGGAGATTATATCTCGAAAACATTTACATAGAAATGTTGGAATTTTTTGTATTGTGTAGCCCGATTTTTCAAAACATAGGTTGTATAATCTTGACTAATTATTAACTTTAAGAAAATGTAATTAAGTTGATGACTAGCCAAAATTATATAAACTTGTGTATTTAAAATAGAAGGCTACATATTACAAACAATTTCCAACATTTCTATGCGTCAGTTTTGTGATATCTCTTCCCTTCCAGGATTCGAAAATTAAACTCGCAAAAATAGCTTAAATAGGAAGTAAAGTGAATCTGGATCATTGCGGGCCATCTGCCATGAAATTAAAGAGGATGGGGAGATCTGTGTGCTAAGACGTGTATATTGGATGTTCACGATGAAGTGAGCACTCTTGAAGAACATCTTCTCTAGAATAATAATTTGAAAATATTACATATTGTGATATCAGGCTTTTAATTTTGAATATGATAGACTCTGTGCACTGTGATTGTTACTTAGAATAACTTTTTTTAGGTTAAGAAGTGGCAGGAAACTTAAAATTTACTTTAAGATAAAAAGTAACTAAGGTTTGAAAAGTGCTCACTTTGTCTCCAACAGCCTATACCACTTCAAGCACCGCGACAGAAAGGCAATTTGTTCGTGTGCAGACGCTGTCCTTCCTAGATATTGGTACGCCAGCTTCCACCTCTTCATGAGTTTGTTTTGAAAGCCACGATCAATTAGTTCTCTCCGCTCGCTGTGCGTATTTACCAAGTCGTAACTTTAACCCTGCTGACCAGCGTTCATGAGCAAACCAAGTGACATTGTTGGAAACGTGTGGTGAAATCGTTATTGCCGCAACGTAGAACAGAGAAAAAATAATTATCACAGGTAAGGTGACAACTTTTGGTTATTTTTACACTCTTATTGTATCTCTCTCAGTTACAACTACGTAAAATATTATTCAATAGCAAAATTGATGTAGACTATTAACGGTAAAGCTAGCACTTTGAATCTCTGTTTCTTTTTTTCTTTTAATCCTGATTGCATATTTCCCCCATGGTTAATTAAAATATAGCCGTGTAAGTAAAAAACAAACTGTAATGATTTCACTGCTGCCAAAAGTTAGAAATGTCAGTAGCCAAAATAACGTACATTTATGATTATTATTATTGTTATTATTATTATTATTAATATTATTGGAAAGATGGACTTCAAAAGTATTCACTTTATCGCAAACAGTTCTCATGTTAATTTTAGAACTATTTCATAACTCAATACGATATAAATACTTAAGTTTGAATTTTTTCGTATGTGAACCTTAATTAATGATTGCAAACTGCTGATTCATGTTTTCATATCGTGAACATAAATGCTGTAAAAGTGTAATTTAGCTCTGCCAAAATCAGTCACTAAAATAATGAAAATAAACACTTCAAATGAAATACTTTTTGAAATTACGAAGTTGTGTCATCTATGGAAGTTATAACACACAATCGTCACTATTTTATCTGTAGGTATGCATTATGAAAATAAGGTAATACGTTCGAAGCATTCTTGCAATGGAATTGAATAACGCTGAGGGAAATCTTGAACACGAGTCATTGCAGCAATGACGTATGGGTATTATTTGACTCAAAATCAAGAAAATAAGAGGAAATATTCAGATCTTTTCAGGGCTTTAATTGAACCGTCAGTAAATCCTCTTTAGCTTCTTAATTCAGGTTCCATTTTACATGTAATTTGTATCTTATTAATAATTTGTACATGTTTGCGTATATTTATTTACAAGACTGTTTTGTTTATCCAAGTATTAATCACTAAGCAACTGCTCTTAGATTTGGTGATAAGAACAGAAAAAATATGTTTGCATAGCTGAAGTATAATATGTTAAAAAAAGACTGTGACTAGGATAACCATAGGAAACTGTATGCAGAAGGATGAAAAGTGACAGAGATATCAACCACCGAAAGACGTAGAACCGTAAAGGTAAAAAGAAATACCGCCCCCCTACATCATAGATTACACGGAAGATATCAAAGTATAAACTGCGGCAACGTAAACACACGGCGGGCTGCAGTAAAGCAATGGCGGGCCGGAGATTCCGTGTGTAGATGGGCGATATGAACTCGGGCGGCGAAGTGAAGAAGACGAAGTGGTTGTGTGGTCTGCCCTAGGGCTGCTGAGAGCAATGCCTCGCTTCTTGGTCGAGGAGATATGCACGCTGCGGGCAAGATAGTGACTGCACGTTCACGAGTCACCCCCAGGGACTACACGTATCTCAGGAGAACATCTGTGCCGGCATATTTGCCTGGTTGGCGCTCAAACTGCACGCAGTGTGTTCAGGGTTACGGTTTTTCTCAGAGAACAACTAAGTTTTCGATTTCAGTGTTTATCAATGAAAATGAAACACACTTCAGACTACTTACGAATATAACTTTTAAGACACCACGCACATTGGAAGCATTATATTAAAGCCGTCAACTTTGGCTAAAAATAGTTTTTTTTTTTTTTTTTTTTTTTTTTTTCCGGACGGTTGTTTCTCAAGAGGCGCTCGGTACCAAATGAACTTATGGCGCGGTTCACCTCAGTTTTCAGAGTCTTTTTTATTTTTATATTTGAAATATTTGAACAAGACATTTTTCTCTTATTTTAGACATAAATTGTGATTAAATCTTCCTCTTATGAAATTAGTGTATTAGTGTATCTCTCATAATAGTTTTTACGTAATGAGTCGTAAACGTCAAAATTTGCACTTTACGGTTTTATGTACGCCACTAAAACCAGCTGACATACCAAACCGAAAAAAAATCACAGTATATAACTATGTTATAAGCTATGATTTCACATATATAAAAACCAAAGATTAAATATTTTCGTATTTAATAAAAATTGCTGAGTTTAAAAATGAAAATTAAAAAATTTCAAAAAAATTTTAAAAATACAAAAAAAAAAATTTAAATGTGTCAAATCAGAGCCTACAACAAAACTGGCGTCAAATGTTTGAAAAATTCAACAACACTCCTCACGAAAAGTGTCATGGTTCTGGTTTTTTTAATGATTTTTTTTTTGAGATCATATAGTACGAACCACAGAACTGGTTGACTGCAAAAGAACCAAATGATACAGTTTGGCGATTAAGTTCTTTTGGCACTGAGTTATTCATATGTACATTATTATAGATCGTTCGGGATAAAGTGAGCACTAAAAATTTAACCTTTGAAAAATATCACTAGCCGTTACTGCATATAATAAAACATGACACATAGTCTCCTTACTGCTTGTATGGTTGGCAGCGAAATTACGCAATATAGTTCCCTGTATTTTCCTATTTAAATTCAACAAAACTGAAACAAAATCAATCGAAATCGACATAACTGTATTGTATATAATAATTAGTAATTTTTTTTATCAAACTGTATCGATTCATACTGACTGTACATTTTATCTTACACGCGCAAACATCAAGTGATGTGTCCAGAGGGGATAGATGTTTCCAGGCGTCAGCCGTTACGTGCGGAAAGATACGAATTATCTGCAAGTAGAACTTTAGCAGGGCTTTTCTGAGTGCTCACTTTATCCCGAACCGCCTATAGTGAGGTCTACGATTACACTGACATTGGTACAGTGACGCGTAGAATGCGCGTGCGTTTACGACTATGGGCGTAGAGGCGATATCACACTGCAGGTGCCGGCCGGCATCGCTCGTAGCGCCTCATAGATTCTCAACTCTCTCACACAAACACACCCTTCACCAGGCGGCCGCCTTAAACCCGGTCCACACGCCCGCGAGTGTTACCTTTCAAGCCACGTGCAGTGCGACCAACTTGTATTTAACCAGTAAAATAAATCTACGAAAGTGAATGATATTTATTACACTCGATTCTGGTTCACTTTTCCACGTTGCCCAGAGGAAAATTCATGAAGGCATACATCTGCACGCCTTGCTAAGATCACATGCTTGTTGAACTTTAGCGTAGAAAGCCGGCCTTATTTTTTAAATTATTGAAATCTTCGGTTTTGTAAATAACGGCAGTTTCACTTGTTTATTTCGTAAGTTTCTTAACTGACAGTAAAATATTTTCGAAACCGTATCAGATGGTGGTAAGTTAACGTAAACTACGCAATTTTCGTGCTTATTTGATCGAATTTACTTTATTTAACGTCCTTTTATTAACATGCTCTCTTACAGACAACATGTCACGTGCTCATTACAAACATTGTTTTGTTGGAAAACTAAGTAGGTAATGGCTATTTAATTTCTAACAAAATTTTTGCAAAGTAACTCATGCACATTTAATTAGTATTAACATTTTCTATGTTCCATAGTAAATACAGCCACTACCGTAAGACCAGATCATTCAGAGGGCGTGGTATATTTACTAAAAACATTTATTGAGATTAACAGGTTTTTAAGGAATGGTAAAAAAAAAATCACAGAAAGCAGTTTTTGTTAAGTATGTGTACATAAAGTTTAAGTAACGCTGTCCTTGCGCATTAGTATTTAGGCGAAAATAAACGTAAATATATGATTTACCAGAAACGTATCACTCACGCAAAATATTGACTTAGACATTTGGCAATAGCTTTTTTTACTGCGGTTTTTTTTGTACATAGAGTTTTCCAAAATAAATTAACGTATTCAGCGTAGGTTTAACAGCTTGGCTAAGTGGGCATAGTTCCTTGCCGGTGGATCAAGAGTCTCTAATTACTCTCACGGTCGGTTATTACATTTTATGCTATTACCTACCCGTGTTCAGAACTGGGTGTTGTGTTCGTCTATTCAGGGCACGCGCTCTTGTTTCTCCTTTTTTTATATAAGTAATTTTTTTACGCCTAAACGAGAGCAGATATCACAAATATATCCGGAAGTTTTGTTTATAAACGTCTTCTCTAGGTTGGCTGATTTTTTTCAAGGCAGTAATGATTTTAGCTAATTATGCAATTAACGAAATTGTGGTAATTGACTTTTTAGTATAACCGTATAATTTATGTTAAAAAAAAGTTATCACGGCAAAAACAATTTTGAACAAAACTACCAAACAGGTTTTTGTATCTGCTGTATACTAAGGATAACATTTATTTATCGTAAAAAACAGTAGGAAGTAGAGAGAACATTCACCCCTATCCTTGCGAAAGACCTAGGCGAACTACCGCTGTATCAGGCTCGCCTAACAGTCCCAGAGATCCCTTATGAGGCCGTCTACTACCAAATAAATGGAAACTGTGTAGTAAAACAAAATTCAGCTAAGAGTTAAGTGAGAGAGAGATTTTGGTCAGCGCTCAAAATCGTGGTATTTAGCACAAGTGTAGGTTGACGTGAGGTGAGTATGGAGCAGCGCCGGAAACGGGGGATCCCCGAGAAAACCCGCTGACAAACGGCATCGTCCTGCGCGATTCCCGCATGCGAACATCCGGGGACCGACCCCGCCAGGAATCGAACCAAGATTGCCTTGGTGGGAGGCGAGTGGTCTGACCACTCGGTCACCGCGGTCCACTGCGGTAAGTTTAAATCTGCACAAGCAGACGCTAGTTCCTGATAGGCCTTTATGTTATACAGGTTTTTCGGGAGAAAGTGAGCACTGGTTATTTTTGGAACCCTTGGTACTTTTTCCTTTCAGATTGTTTGCATTTTCCTGCCACATTTTTTAAAAATATAAGCGAATCACCATGAATAACAATCAACGTGTACAGAGTGCATCGTTCTAAAACAAAATTAACGCCTGAGGTCATAGCAAATAATATTTGTAAGTTATTAATGTGCAATCTGGTGTTCAGAAGTGCTGAGTTTATCGCATGTGCACAACGTTTTGGACGTAGCCGGCAAGACGATAAACAGCAAGGCATCGCTAGTGCCTAGGTACTCGGCGCTGTAAGCGTGTATCACGACTGTGTAACAAGTCAGTCTGTCTTTGCTTGCCCCCCCTCCTCCCCTGGTGCTGCTGCTGGTCGCGGACTAGATCGTACCTCAACCCGCGCCGTTATCTGCCGGCTATCTGCACTCCTCGCCTGTACCTATTGAAAGCACCATTTATTTCCCAACACGGCAGCGGTACTCCGAGGAGAAATCAATTCATGCCTCTAGTTCGCGCAGAAATAATTTGTTGCTCATCCAGCAATCTCCTCGGCGATTGAATCAGCATTCAGGATCTGGGGCTCTATCATCTACCACATTTTTAACCCCCGACGCATAAAGAGGGGTGATATAAGTTTATACATCTGTGTGCATGTCTTTGTGTCTGTCTGTGGCATTGTAGCTCCTAAACGAATATACCTATTTTGATGCGTTTTTGTTGTTTGAAAGCTGACTTGATCGAGATGAGATGGTTCTTGGCTATAGTTTATGAAGATCTGTTCTGGCGTTTGAATATCATCAGTTATTTTCTAGTTGTTGAAGGGATGTGAGTAAGTTCTACTGGTTTGATCGATCCGAAATGTAGTATCCTGTGACTTCTGTGGTATTTAAGTAACATGATCACCTTGACATGATTCTGCAGCGTCATCTGGAATTTCCAGGATTCCCAACTCCTCATAAATTTACAGTCGTGGGTTTTTTAATTTTTAATTTAAGTTGTACTTGTATCGCTAACGTGCGTGTGATTTAAAGTCGAAACCTCATTAGTAGCATTTTTTAAGACTCTCAAGTAATTTTTTTTTACTGGCAGCGAATGAGATTAGCAGTGTTAGGTCAAAAGTGATCATTACATCTTGTCGACAGCGAAGTCATTAGAGGCGGCTACACACAACTCTAAACGATTAAATTAACTGAGGGAGGAATCAGCCATGGCCTATGTAAAGGAAACATTCTAACAATCGCGAGAAAAGACTTCCATAAACCATGAAAAACAGAAATCCAAATGACTGGGACCAGGAATCAAACCCGGATTTTCCCGAATGCGAGTCCAACTCGCTTGTATTTTAATCACGCTAATGCTGTAGACTTGATATTTCATGTGTTGGTCTTAAGGGCACTGCCTCACTGCCCACCTCAGAGCTCTGGCGTCAGCAAGGGCAGGATTTTGATTATTAAATTATATTCGGTGCGGCTCAGTCACGTTTTGTGGCATCTCTTCCACACTGAAATCGATTCCTGCATCGAGAAAGGGAAAATTCTGCTAAACGAATAAAATTTTAGGAAAAAACTTTGAATAACCATTTTTCGGGAGTTTTCAGTGCGTAAAACTGCTTTTTTGTTCGTAGTTTTCAGGGCATTGAAAAAACTAATTGAAAGATTCTTTAGCAATGTGCGCAGTACCGAGATAAATAAAATGTCATTGGTGGCGTAGAGTTCCAAAAAGCACTGAGCGACATAGAAAGTATTTTAACGTGTAAAACCCTATGTTTAGTCACGCCGTGAGCAGAGCTCAATTCAGCAAAGGTAATTAATCAGCATGTAGTGCATTTTAACTCGTCTGAGGTAGGCTCTTAAGGGTGTTTTGTTTTAGATATAAATTCGCCTTTCTTCCTTAAGGGTGTTAAGGTGCGATAAAATCTTAAGTTCATATTTCTGTGAAATAGTGTTAGTTTTGTAGACGATACTTGTGAGTACGGTTTCCTCTTACAAAACAATTTTAGCGCTCATAGTTTTCTCATAACGGTGCGACAAAGTCAACAATTACTTGTTCTGCTGCTATGCAAATAGTGAAAACCAATTGACCTACTTGAATAAACTAATTCACTGTGATATTACATCTCATGAGCTATGCAATAAAGTATTTAAGAGACCATAACGTATTATTTTGAATTTTTAAAAAAAAATCGCAAAAGTACAGGAAAAATGTGAAAATTCAGCAATTTTTTAAATACAAAAATTGTTCATAGGATTTTTTACAAATGTTTTGTTACGTAGCCTGTGGCATGTTTTTTCACTGTGAATTATTTCACTTACGTAAGTCAATTGATATTCACTATTTGCTTGGCAACAGAACATGCCAATTTTGTCGTTGACGCACCGTTATGAGAAAACTATGCGAGTTAAAATTGTTTCGTGAGAGGAATCTGTGCTAACATTTATCGTCTATAAAACTAACACTATTGTATATAAATATAAAATTATGATTTTATCGCACTTGAACACCCTTAAGGGCATGGACCCGAATTTCTCAGCTTTGAAGATAACTGTTATTTTTTAAACCAGGCAATAGCTGATAACGCAAAATTTCTCTGTAACTTTGTTGCAAATTTCACTGTGTAATGTAACCAATTATCAAAAAGTTATAGAGCGATTTTACGATACCTGCTCCCGTTTATGTTTTAAAAAAGAATTGTCCTCAAAATGTAGTAAATTGGCCGAAAGTACTCAGCCTAACTTTTTCCGTGTCGTTTCGTCGAGTCTTGTTTTTTGTTTTCCTAACTTTGTAGCGGTAGCGGAAACACCAGCCACGCTTTGCTGCAGTCTCTTCATTTCAAGTTCGATGTTTATCTCGTTGTTTTATGACGGACTGGCGTGGGCTTTGTTCTGTAGCTCTTCCAGGAAGATGCTGACGGAGAAAGTGGAGCCTCGACCAATGATATCTAGCAGAGAAAGGTTAACACACTGTAGCAGATCTCCATCCGGATGTACAAGATTCCAAAGTCGCTATGTCTCAAGCTAGCCTGAAGCATCATGTCTTTATGTCTCACCGAATGAGGAGCTTAGATCTATAGTTGTGTAAGTCAGTTAAAATAGTTTCGTCTTAAGAGGCCGTGTCACTTATTTTGTTGAAGATATCCATTTTCTTTTAATAAATTAAGGTTACAATTAATTAGGTGCGTGTTAGTGCATTACATTGGTACTAGGAGTAATTGCATTGTGAGAGACAAATATTACCTTAAATTTTGAATTAGCTAAATTATTTCACAATTATGCTTTAATACATTGAATGCAATGTGCGTATAGAGAGGTCATGTAACTAGCCAAGTTTCTATTAAAATATTTTCAAATAAATCGTTCCGTAAATCGGAGTCAGGAAGAAACTAAGATAAATGCAGAATGATGAATGACACGGGATCTTAAAAATTTTTTCGTCACATGCAAAATGCAGTACATTCTTGCAATACGTAAATGGAATTCAGACATCCAGTTAAGATTGAACTATTTGTTACAGAATATTATTTTGGCAATTGTGAATAACATGAATAAAAACTGTCACTACTAAATAACTGTGACTTGAACCACTATGAATCTCAGTTCCTCATATATGGAGTATACTTTCAAAACCAAACATGTCCACCTGACCGTTGTCAGACATCCTGGAAATCATTATGTTTTGTATTTTGCGTCGCGTGTCCAAAACATTTAGTAATTGATAAGTTGATATGGTGCTTATTTTTTAAATTATATTTGTTTATCTGAAATCCACATTTTTATGGCAGATGAACTTAAATTATGCAGTGTAGGCTACTGCAGTTATCATGTGAAGGCCTCCAACTACTTTGTCACATACGTAAAATTACAGTGCTAGTGATAGAATATTTTAAAAATAACAAGAGTTGAGCCATGTTGATATAAGTGTATTATAAAAACTGAGTTACAAAAATTCATGTCTGTTATTTTATTGCACTGGGAAAACTTCTTACAGTCGGTAATGAGTTGCTACTCTTATGTTTATTCTTGATATCTGAAGAGAGAGAAACGACTGTCGACTCCTATTTATGTTTTTAAAAAATTATGTTTCCTTATTTAAATTATGTAAGACACAGAATAAGACTCTGATTTATTTAGAATAATTATGGAAGGAAAATTGAAAAAAAATTGTAGCCACCACAAAATAATTTGTTACAGTAGACCTAAAAAAATTATTTTACTGCTTCCAGTTAATTTTTTTCAGTGACTACAAAACACTTGTGCAACTACAACAAAAATTGGGTGTGGTCCATATTTATAAAAAAATTTCTAGCCACCACAAAACGGTTTTTTCTGTGAATGATGTTGTTAGTTTCCGATAGAAAGGTTTTGAATTTACTAATATTAATTACTTTGGAAAGTTTAATACACCCAAGAAGAACTAGCACACGCTTGACTGTGACGTCAGAAATTCCATCAGTACACATTTTAGGCTATAACAACGAAGGTTAATTTCTACAAATGAATTTGAAACAAGAATTTCATTGAAAAATAAGTTGCCCTAAAATGGTGACTGTACATCCCCCTTGATTTGGCGGATTCTCGTTGTTGTTTTCACTGGCCGCGACAATTTTACAACTTCTCTCGGGAATGTCGAGAGACAGAGAGAGAGAGAGAGAGAGAGAGAGAGAGAGAGAGAGAGAGTGAGAAAGGGGAAGGGGGGCTATTTTATGCCAACACGACCACGCAGGTGCGTGTTCCCCGAGGCTACAAGACAGCCTAGCCTAGATATAAGAGACGTGTTTGCGAAAAAATAAATAAAAGAGTGGCAACCATTTGATACATTCCCCTCTATATATTTTTTTCGTTAGTGGGGAATTACGTCACCCAGTAGTTCAAGGTGAGCATAGAAGTTCAAGGTGATTTTAACTGTAAGAACACTAACAGCGGTGGCTTTTTATTATGGTAATGTTTAAGGGATTTATGAATGGACGTTATTGTGAGTAGCAAGTAATTTCTTATCCTGTTGAAACGTGACTGGCGAAGCCGTTTACTTTGCTGGTATCATCACATGAAACCAGTTTATTCACGTTTATAATATTTCATTAAAATTCTTACCACATTAAAAATATTACTTGTTATGTAATCAATTTTTTCAGTTATCTATGTAAAACTGATTATGTTATTCCGGATAGTTATCCTTTCTGATTATCGATAAATGACAGGCCGAAAAGTAATTGAATTGTATACGTTATGTTATTGAGTTTATTTTTATAAGGTTGCATATATAATTTAAAAAACTGCAATACACGTTCAATATATAATTACTTTTATTTAAGTTTTTGAAGTAATATTTAAAGGTATTATATATAATACATTTTTATATAGTAGTTATGTTTCCTGGTTGAATTCAAATGCAAAATAAAAAAAAAGTGTGTCTACACTTTATTTTCCAGTTTATAAGGCTACACGACTGCAAACTAATCAAAACACTTTATAACCACATTTGGATTAATACCAGCATTCTCAAAGACAACGTTGGCAACATATCACGGTAATACAACTTAATAATGATGCACTTCACTACAAAATGTATACCTTCGCCTGCTACTTGTCCCTGATAGATATGTGCAGTTGCTGTATGGGAGCACCACGAGTAAGTACTCCCACACACTGGCACACACCGAGGATTCACTGACATCCGCGAAATAAGCATACATAAAGTAGGTGCTTAGCATTCAATTAACCGTATCTCACTTTGGGTGCGGTCGTTCTTAACAGCTGTCTTGTGTTCTTCTTCGCAATTTTTCGCACCCAACAACCGCCCTACGAAGAGTGTCCTTCACAATTCACACGTAGACACGCACACACGCGTTATGTGTGTAGAGTGTGTATTTAATTGCTATACTTAATTTATTTTTTCTGTGGCATCTTTCTGGTGCAGTTATAACAGTCGTAGCAGACGCACTACGTAACAGAGGTGAATTTAGAAGAGTTTCTGTCCTTATGTATGCACACTTGGTTTAAAAGAACTTATATTTGGTGTGTAAATCAATGACTGGTTTTAAATTTGTAGGGAGATGTTTCTACAAGCGTTTCTCTTTATGTATAGCTGAATCTTCGAACTTCGTACATCAGAATTTAAATCTCTACAACCGCAATGATTTTCTGAAAGTCTTCATTTGTGTAACACGTTTTCTAACAATTGATAAATATTTGTATGCTTTGAAAACTGCGAAAAATATTAACATTACCTGCAAAAACGGGTTTCCACCGTTCTGCAAGCTGAGTGTGTCGACATCCAGTCTCAGAAACGTGAATTTTTTATTAACAGATAAACATATTTTAGCAAGTCTTATTTCCAAAGGGGAATACGTTGGCTGAAAATGTAACCTAACATGGTAATTAAACCATTTCGTTTACATGTGTTCATGCGGTATTTCATACATGGTGTGAAAGTCCTGCATAACTATACTCTTTAAATTTAGTATTAAAAATACAATATACTTAACTAAGTCTATATCGCATGCTTACTCTAATTTTTAATTAGTGCAATTATAGTAAAAGTTCAATACAGATTCAACCTGGAATGGACAGACGAATGCTGTTTGAAACGTTTACTTTTAACATCAATCGAACTGAACAGAATGTGAGTGAGCACCAGTCTTAAACATAACCAAGACAAAATTGTTTAAATTATTTTAATCAATAGCTGAAAACGTTAGCTAGTGTAGAGAAAGGATTTATTTTGGCTTCTTGAATAAATTAAAACGCCAGTTCTCACTCACAGTTTGGTAAATAATTCTGCAACTACTTTATTGAAGTGTGTCATAATAAATATCGGAGAGTAAGATTTATCTAAGTTAATTGGATGCTATGTAAGCATCCCTTTTTCAGTAAAATTCGACATTCAAGAAGCTGGATAGTGAAAACTGCCATCGTTTGGTTACATTTAACTACCACGAGGTGGTTCATTTATTGATCTCTTGAAGTAAAAATTAATAAAAAATGATGGAGAAATATGGTCTATACGCACTGCGACAGGGATGAAGAATATTATAGTTTTATTCGCCTAGTGTTGCCAGTTATAATAAGATTCATGTTTACATTATAATATTGTAACAAATTTGCTGTCCTCGGCGTGGCCATGTTCGTTTGGGATGGAGGGCTTGCATAATTAAATTAATGAATGACATTAATTTTTTAATTTATTTCAATCTCTATAAACACTCTACATTAAGTATACAACACTTACGATTCACCTCTCTTTAAATAAACATCTAATGACATAATATGCGTACATATAATTTCCCTAACAGTCACTATACTAACCTAGTATTTAATTAATAAATGTTTCTCTCAGTTTTCCGATCGCATAAGTCTCTACCTAGAAATGTACCGCAATGCACAGCTACAGTCCAACCTGTTCGTCCACTCTCACACAACTCGAAGAGTGTCACCGTCGTCTACACCTCTGTAGCCTCTCCTCTATCTGCTGGTCCCGCCTCGTCCCTCGTTGCCAAGTCCGTCGCGAACACACACCAGCTAAACGCCGCAGTCACTCTGTCGCTGCTCGCAGTGGGCCGGGATTTATAGTCGCCTGCGACGACGCCCAGAATATTCTCTGCTTGACGTAAGCTGAACGTTCCAGGTGTTGCGGTAACATTCAGTCATGTCCAAGATAAATTATTGTCACGGATGACTGACAGGTGCCTACCCGTTCAGAAGGCCTGTGACCTCAGCCAGGACCGAGTGACCCGAATCGCCAGGAGCAGGAGGTTGGGGGGAAGAGGATGGGTGCAGTCCGCCACAACGTCACCGGGACTGGTGGTATCGATTAGTGGAGGGGGGGAGATGGCATGGCTCATCAAGTCGCTCAGCCCAATGCCTTCGAGAGTGCTGACTCGTTACAATATGAGTCTTTAACCCGGGTTTTGGTTTGAACCTCAGGAGGAACACCTGAGTCGCGACTAGGCGAGGTGATACTGCAGTGGTTCATCGTTGCCTTCCACAGACTAGTGATGGGGGGACGACACAACACCCAGTCCTGAACCCGGGTAGGTAACTGCAAATTGTACCTCTCTGGCAGGGAATAAAACCCGGGACACTTGTCTCACCGGCCAGGAGCTCTGACCCCTTAAGACTCGGTTTCAGTCGCCATATTGAATTTTATTATTTTTCGCTCTTTTGGAATTCTGAGAAGAAAACTGTTGAATCGGCGACTACACAGCAAATTCTATTTACCTTAAGCTACACTACAGGCATGGCAATAGAGATAGTAACGTATTGTTAGGTCGCAATTTGTCGGGCAAATTAAAAAAAAATTGCCACACGCATTGCGGCGTAATTATATGTTAACAGCTAAATCGCAAGGACTTTACTGTAGCGAAATGTAAATAGAATTTGAGGTATAATCACATATTTAACATTTTTCTTCTTAGAATTCCAAAAAAGCGAAAAATAATACATTTCAATATGGCGACTGAAACGGAGCCTTAACGGAACAGTTCGATTACGTGTACACATAAACCGGGAAATTCCCGCCAAATAATTAAATATGTAAAAATATTGCAAAATATAAAATATATTTATTAAAAATTTAAAGTGTTTGTTTTATTTACTTTAGGTCTAAATCATTAAAAGAAAACATAATTGTGTGGATTTTAACGTTTTTAGTGATTAATTTATCACATTTTTTTCGGCTGTAACGGTAAATAATCCCATTGTTGAAACTATAAGTACGTTCCGCATAAAATCTCCACAGCCTGCTAATAATATTCCTCGAGATGAGGCTGCGTCCGGCAGTATTAGTAATTTTAAAAATATGTTATGCATTTTAGTAGCGTAAACCTCACAATTTTTCAGATGTTTGGTTCAAAGTATCACAGAAAATAATCCAAAACTAAGGAAAAGAAAATTTGGAAACGGACGGTGCATTATTTTGCAAAATGCCTACAACTGTGGACCGTATAATTGCTCTTAGTCCTGAATTTTTTTTAAAGCGTTCCGTTGAGGTGGCCGTCTGGGTGAACGTATTTTGTGTGTTCGAGGCCTCAGGAAGTGCGGAAGCGGTAAGGATGAGACAGCACACGCATTACGTGTCTCCGTAGCCTCTAGGCGCAAGTCAGCAGTCTCCTCGCCGACAACTCGCATCTATGAGACATGCATTGGTGACTATCATAATTTTATGACTAAGTATTAAATATATAGCTGTATTACACACGCCTACATCTTTAAATAAATTCTGCGCCAAGATTTAGGTACCAAAAATGACCGCAAAAACTCGCATTTTCGCAATTTTCGGCCGCTAGAAAATATGCTTTAATGAGTAGTGATGAACTTGAAATGGGTATACACATTTGTAACACTCTTTAAATGCTGTTCCTAAGCAGACATCACTCATGTACAATGGGCCGTTTTCGAGTAAACTGGTAAAGGTCAAGATTCTGCTCACCGCTTGGTGGCCTGGGCAAACGGCCAACTTAAATAAATTGTTATGAGCTTTTCACCAATGTGGGAAAGAGTACATAGCATGGCCTTATTCAATGCGTACAGTACATTACATTAACAATAATACATCGCACCCTCTTAGCCCTCAGGCCATCCGGGGCTTGCTTTTCTCATTTGCTATTTTTATATTTGTTAAGTTCTATTTCTAAATAATTTATTCTAAATTATTAGGAAACTACTGCCATTGGTTTTATTAAAATATAATAAATTTCACAATTTATTATTTAAGACTATGTAACTTTATATATTATTTTTAATTTTTCGATATTTTAAATAACATTTTTTTTGTAGTTTTAAAATTTAAAAATGTTTTAAAAGGACCCGGCAACTCGGCGGGAGATCCAGATTCGTGATGTCTGGATTTGCTCGAGGGATTTATATTATTACTAGCGACCCAGGTAGCACTAATTATCTAAAATCAAGAATTGAAGTCTATAATCTGACATGCCACACACTTCCAAGTCTCGATCCTTCTTAATTAATTAATTATTAATTAATTTGTAGGAAAAATATGACACAAAATTGGCAAAAAAAAATCCTTTGATCTGATCGCTACCAAACTTCACACAGGATCACCCGCTGGGTTAATCTAAAGATTGCCTGAAAATTTCAACTAAATTGCTTCAGCCGTTTTGGAGTCCATTGGGAACATAGGTACACACATTGACATATTTTTTCTCTAATTTCCGCGCAGAGCCACGTGGAGGCATAAGACAAGCGACCTTTACCACCTACCGTCTTGTACTTAATTACAGTAAAATTTTATTACATTACAAACATTGTTATTCTGTTTCATTTAAATAAATAATTAAGTTTATTTATATATTTGATGTTTACAAATTTGCTAAAATTCATTCAAGACACTTTCACATTTAACATTTGTAATGATTTAAACACAATATTTTAAGACATATACATACACATTAAAATACAATTTTAAAAAAATGTATGAATTAAATCATCATGCTTGTATTCAGACACATTTTAGAATCTTTTTAAATTTTTTTATCTCCATTTTTTATACTTCAATATTTAAAAGCTGAAATAATAGTGTACAGCATCCCGCCAAATTTGAGCGGGAAGGTTATGTCAGTTGACAAGAGAGTTGTATAGATAGGTGCGTGGTGCTGGGTGTTGTCACGGCCATGCAGCTGCACGAGGCCATGTGACCTGTGACCCCCGCCCACGCCGTCACCTTGTCGCCTTATCGCCCCGCCTGAGGACGTGAGCTACCTCCTGGAATAGTGTCAAGCTCGCTGCTGGGTCAAGGGGCTGCTGCCCCGTCCTTCCATGTGACTAACTGTCGCTACTCATCGCCGCTGTCATCGAGCGGTTGTGGGGAAACTAATTACCTAACCTGTGGCGCAGATACAACACGTGTTTTAACACGTCGCAGGTTCTTCTACCCAGCAGGCGGGTCAAGTATACGCATAATAAATAAATATGCTGATTAGGCCCGCGCGTCGCTATAGGCGGTTCATAATAAAGCGAGCACTCAGAAAATCCCTGCTAAATTTATATTTTTAACCCGCGACGAAAAAAGAGGGATGTTGTAAGTTTGACGTGTCTGTCTGTGTGTCTGTGTCTGTCTGTTGCATCGTAGCTCCTAAACGAGTGGACTGATTTTGATGCGGTTATTTTTTTGTTTGGAAGCTGACGTGATAGATATGATTCTTAGCTATGATTCAAGGAAATCTGTTCAGCCGTTTACAGATCATCAGGTCTTTTCTAGTTTTGTTTTAGTGAATGTGAGCAATTCTACTGGTCCTATAGATTTGAAATTTAGTATCCTGTGAGTATGTTTTTTTAAATTTTAAATTGAAGTCTTAATTATTAGCCTGTTCGTATCTTTCCGCGCGTAATGGCTAATGACGGAAAATGTCTAACCTCTCTGTGCACGTCACTTGATGTTTGCGTGTGTAAGATAAATCGTGCAGTCAGTAGGAACCTATACAGTTAGATAACAAAAACGTTTATTGAACATTTAAAACACGAATAGGCCTTATGTCGAATTCTGTTGGTTATATTTAATTAATGTTGCTTTTAAAAATAATTTCACATGGGACTGTATTCGGCAATTCGCTGCCAACCGTACGAGTGCGGTAACTATCGTTACGGTTAAATTATATGCATTAACGACAACTAATTTTTTACAAAGGTTAAATCTTTGGTGCTCACTTTATCTTGAACGACCTATACAAAGATTCTCAGTGCACAGTTTCAGTCATGATTCTGCTGCTTACGGGATTGTGTGGCAGCCTATCGCAAACCCTCAACCTGGAGTATCGCAGATGAATGAGGGACGACATGAAGTGAGACCCTCCAGATTGAGCAGCGACGGAATGCAAGGGCAGGGAAAGCGGGGGTATCCAGAGAAAACCCGTTGGTCAACGACCACGTCCGCTACGTTTCCCACATGCGAAAAAACCCGGGACTAATCCCGCCGGGGACCGAGCACGGATCACGTTGGTTAGAGGCGGATGGTCTGACCACTCGGCCGCCGCGGTCCCTTCTAGTGTGTGCATACAAGTTGTTGAAATACTCGTCGTCAATAATCACAACAATGATGGGCTTTACTCTTTACGGTATTAGTGAGCAATTTTATGTCCCGCTGGAGAAGCTCAACAGGAACATTTCGAGCCAAATTAGTGCCCAATGCATAACAGGTGGCATTGTTTTTGACGCAGGCGTCAGTCTTGTCCATATGGCTTACAGTTTTAAATTGTTATCCGTGGATAAAAATAGCTGACCTAGAGATCCTAGCCAACATTTCTTGTATTTTAAGAGAATACAACTGGAAATTCTTCGCTCACGTGTTTAATCAGGGGAATGCCTTGTATCAGTGTGGTCATGAAATATACCTTTATTGTTTTAACATAAAATGATAAGAACACCTCTTAAAATCTCATATAAGGCGAGCAAGTAACGGAACATCAGCGCAGTGCTGTAATGTACGAGATGCTCGTGAACAATGACTCGAGTCTTAGTTTTACATGTTTAGCTTTAATGTGAGTATTGTTTATCTAATTAACTTAACTGCTATGAGCAACTGACAAAGCCTTATTTATGTTGCTGCTTATAATAAAAAAACTGCAGTCAAATAATACTACAAAATTGTTTCTTGCGGTGTAAAGGACACTGCGTAGTTCTTGACCTCACGCTAATGAATTACAATTCAAACTGTTCGGGACTTAGATCAGTGTTTGTGATTTTACTGCTCTTCTGACCACGAATGTGCAAAAATACCACTAGGCAGACGGCAACCTTAACGATTGAGCATTTACGAGACCAGTTGCGTTATGTTAGACGTAGGATGGATAGGAATACTTTTTTTTTTGTTTGTCTGTGAATTGTTACTTTTAAAACCATCTATCTTTAGGACTAGCACCAGAAAGAGAAGATTGTAAAGTTTAATTTGGGAAATACACGAAATATGACGGATTATATCTGTTGTGGTAAAAGCTAGTTCTATAGTCAGTTGTACAAATAAAAGTAGTTTGCAGGCTTCAAATTAGGTACTATTTTGTTGAGATCCGCCCAAGCGGCTTCACTTCACTTTGAATTACGTCATATTGAAATAGCGTGAACATTGTACTAGTGCTGTAGTACCAGCAACGACGCGGCTCTTCGTGCTCTCAAATATAGAGTATATGGGTATACAGAAGCTAATTGGTATGGAGATGCTTTTAACGTAAGCGTACTCGGTTGGTTATTAGCTCCACGAAGCTTTGGATACGGACTTGACTCCGATTGGCTACTGCGGGCTGCGAAACATTCCCCATTGCCCGGGTCTTATATTATTTTATTATGTCCGATAGCAGCTGCTAGGAATTAACAAATAACGTTCAGACGTATTATCACTCGAAACCAAATTGGGCTTGATTTCGTGTAGGATCGTTCCCAATTTTCACTGGTGGGAAATATGGCGGACGTTATCGTTGAAGTTTTCTCGAGCCCTACCGTTTCCCTCGAACTTGCATTCCGCCGTTGGTACACGCTCACTTGTGTAGACGGTGTAATATAATCCATAACATAATAATATAATGATAATTATAGTAATAATAATAATATAATAATCAGTAGAAACCAGGAAATGTCGCGGGATCAACGGCCAGCCGGCTGGACTCCATAGTCCTGTATACGCTCTGTCCTCAGCTACTTGTTCAATGGCTGCTGTTTCAGTGAGTGGTATCGTGGTAGTCAAGGATTCTCCTGTAGGTTTGCTATTGGTCCAGAGTCCTCAAGGACAAGTTAAATAACTAGTGACCCAATCGCGAAAGTAGCTCACACGAACGTGACTTAAAAAGCTAACTTTTCTTCAAGTGAATACACGAAATTTTCGGATCTGTAATGAGCAAATGGACACCTCGTGAATATATATATTTTATCACCGGTGTTCAGAAAATCTTGGGTTCATCCTAGGGTCTCTGAAGTGTTGAGAGGGTGTAAGCATTACAAACGATAGGAAATACGTTAACATACCTGGTAATACGAAACCAAAATTTAATACGCTTTTCATTAAGGGCGCTGCCTACCTCAGGGACGTGACGAAAGCAAGAGCAGGGATTTACGTGTTCAATTACGTTCGGTGGGGCTCTGTCAAACATCAAGATATCACTTTGGGAGGACTTGGCTCTGTGTTTAGAGCTCCTGGACGGTGGGCCAAGTGTCACGGGTTTGATTCCCGGCCAGGGAGGTACAATTTAATGCTACCACTCCGGGTTCAGGACCGAGAGATGTGTTTGTCCCTTTACCCCTTTATTGGAGGCAATGACGTACCACCGCAGGCTCTTTCTCGTCTAAATAGTCCCATCCCCCCAATAAAATCTTCCTAATGCCGTTGACTTCCAGATAAATAAATGAAAACCGGCGTAAATAAAAAAAGAAGATAACACTGTTTTCAGTATTCAAGCCTATTTTATATTACCTACGATTCAATGCCATCTGTGTTTAAGTGCTCTAGTTAATAATTGATTTGTTTACAGTCAAATTTTCAAGACTTTTGAGAGAACATAGACCTAATATCAATTTACATCCTGTAGTGCAGGCTCGTACAGCTCGATGTTGTTCCTCGTCTGTATTCTCGTGTATTCTATGTCTCGTGGAGGGATCACCACGAGCAACAGTGCACATGTGTGGATACTCTCTCCCGCACCTCGCCACACTGGTTCCCTTGAATTTCACTGGCCTTCTCTCCCGAGTGTTCCGGTTATGACGGTCCCACATGTCTGCTGAGATATGCTCGTGCGAAAAATATTCCTTCTTTTACAGACCAACTTGCAGCTGGTCACAATTGATTTCGCAGCTGAAGGGCGTACGGGTGGTACTACTTTCTATAACTACTGTGTTTTAAAGGATGTAAATACACGCGGCAGTTTTCAGGGTCGAATAGACGAGCAAATTGATACAGGACACTCGCGTTCCGTAAGGTCGGGAAATATTTGTAGATCGATCTCTACAAGTGTGTGGAAAAAAAATTAACATAGTACACACTGTTTTTAATAATTCTGTGCAACAGATATTCGATATTGGCTCTAATTTTGGATAAAAAAAAACAAGTAATTATCGTAAAAGCAGTAGAAATTTTGAATTTTAGCCTTAATCGCTACCTGTAGAGGATTTCACACCCTTTAGCGATTTGTGTAATGAGACAGGAAGGTTCCCCTCTACCTTCTCTCCTAATACTCAAACATGCACGCTACTGTTCGCGAGCACAGTGCTAAAACTCAATATGGTTCTGAACTCTCAAACATTAGTATCAAGGAATGTAGTCTTTAACGTGCTTAACCGTGCGACGTAGAACACAAACACGAAATATTTACCTGCCGTAAAATTGGCACTAAAGAATGCGGTCCATGATCGTAGCAGGGCGATTACTCCAAATTTGCTCGTTTGAATCGGGAACGAAATTGTGAAACGTGTATGCAAATTTTGTTCAGTACACGCAGGCGCACACATAGGGGACTGGTTCATTAGTGTGTCCCATAAAGATAACATCTGTCAGCAATGTCTGTTACGCGGGCGCAGATATCTGGCTGAAAGTGTTCCGTTGTTCACGCTAGATACAGCCGACGCGCTCGTTCACTGTTTGTCGATGTACCTGACTGCGAGTAACCATTTGTAACTATGTCGTTTTTGGCGCTCGTACGTGCTCAATTCGTTTGGATCAGTATTTCACGTCGCACTCTACCCTCGTGATGTGATAATCACTATAGAGACACATCGAGCGATGTGGTGTAACGGTAACATGTTGCACTCGCAATCTGGAGGCCCCGGGTTCGATTCTCCGGCTCCGGACATCTTGATTTCGGTTTCCCGTGGTCTCCCGAAATCGCTCCGGGCGAATGCTGGGATCGTTCCTTAACAAAGGCCATGGCCGACTCCTCTCCGAATACCTGTCATTGTACCAAGTTGTGTCACCGTCTCTAATGGCCTAGCTGTCGACGAGACGTAAAGTGCACTTACCTTACCTTACTATAAGGACTCCTGATTTACGCGAAAAAAATTTCGTCCCAATTTGTGTCAGTGACTTACGTGCACATCCGTAGCTCTGCTTTCACGGCGTGTCTTTATACAGACACGTCACTCGTGCAACATTGCCAATCAGAATTATGCCACTGCTACACCGCATGTCTATGATTTGCGGGTAGAGCTTCAAGACGCCGACAGTTAAAAACATGCAATCAATATGTTTTTGTCTTCTAACAAACAACTTTAATGCATGCAATCAATTTGTTTTTGTCTTCTAACAAACAACTTTAATGCCAAGGTTTTACTGAAAAAGTACTAGCAACATTGTAAGTTTACAACACATGTATTTTCTTTTAACTTGCAAGGTATTGTTGCATGCTGTAATTCTGAGGGCTGGCTGGCTGGGGCCTGTGTCGAAACACTTTGAGGGCTGGCCCATGACTTACAAGCCAGGTTGTCTCATAGTGAGAATCCCGACGAGATACATAATAGGGATCGGTGTAAGAGACTCAAGTAACGTCCGAAGCATAATTAAATGTCATTTTAGACCCCAGTAATGCGGTGAATCCCCAGAATTCTGCCAAGTATATAAGGGCCGAATCAACAGATTTGGGGGAGAGTTCGCTATTGGTCGTGCTAGAGGAAGGTGCTATGCTTGTGGAGAGAGACTGGTGAAGGCATCTTGGTGACGTCAGAGTCTACGGTGAGGCGGCAGGCGGCTACCTTCAGAGCAGTGTTAGGCGAAACAAGAGGACTGCTGCGGCGGGCTGACGAGCGAAGAGGAGATGCGCGAGGGGAGTCGAACCGATGACCTCAAGAGTGAAGACAGCGATGCACTCTGGGTGCAGCGCAGCACACGGCGATTCATCACCACTGCGCACTATTAAAGATTGTACACTGTCACTATTTGAGAGACTGTTGATTGGATATATCACTGAATTTTTACTGTGATTTGTAGTTTTTAATTAATAAATGGTAAATATTCTTGTGCTTTCATTGTCAAAGTTAATTAACGTTTCTTCGGCACAGCAGTAATCGTGTGCATAATTAAGGGTATTGTGAAAGTTATAGTTGATTGCTGTTTTGTGTGTTTTTGTAAGCTTTGTGAGGTAGTAAATCAGTAACGTAATTCAACTAATTTATTTGTAATTGTAAGAACTCTATCCCAAAAGAACTCATGGGAATTGCCCACACTTAAGTTTTTGCTCAAATTTGTAACAATATTTAGTTCTGAAGTGAGAAGTGTGTTAATTTTGTGAGGCGATGGCTTATAAGCTTATGAAATTCAAGACGCATATGTGTCAATTTGTTTGTCAAGTAAATATTGCGAGAATCATGCTACCCCCAAATATATTCTTTTAGATTACATTTACATCGCTTTAAATGTATTATAAAGCTACTAGGTATAAAACCACGAAACTCTGAACAGTGTCTGAACAGTTGTCAACTATGCGAGGAATTAGCTTCTAGGCTTATGGGTTGTACACGCGTCACTATCGTGTATCTTCCTCTCCGAAACGTCGAGAAGAAAGACCTCAGTGACGCTGCTACAACCCAGAAGCCTATGAGCCACAGAAAACGGCAGCGAAAGCTTGCAAACTATAATATGCGAGGGATTATTCGGTCGATGTCTTGCGCAGCACTCGTAGAGTTATTTAAACATGTATTTATTAGACATAATTTTTTCTGTAAAATTTGGCAATAAATTTACCCGTAGGAGTTTTAATGTATCTACCCCAGCCTGTTAACAACAGTAACGAACTAAGTACCTTACCAATCAATTGTATGATCTTGTTTGGTGTTGTGCTTGTATGTTTATTTTTAACTCCTGTACGTAAAAGTGTTAATCTACGCTGAAGTTAAATTAAATGTACGTATATATGACTCACACAGCATTCAAACCCAGCAACTAAGTAGTTTTATGCTAATGCCTAAATGACCTTGGGTACAGAGATTTTTACACGCATTTTTCACACACTTGTTGTTTATATGTGTGCGTACAATCTCTGGAGTATTTAAAATGGCAAATCCAAGAGGATTTTCAGTGAATTTAATCTCCACCAAATTATTTTCCAGCAGAAAATCTAGACTTTTGGGATGTATTGTGGGACACAGAAGTGAGGTATTTAAACTTTTGTAACCACAACACAACAGTGCAATAGCCAGGCCACCGATAATTGAGACGATAGCTTTCCTACTGTGGGTTTCTGATTAAGAATCCAGGTTAATTTGTCGTTACGTATACCTTATTAGGTGAAAGTTTATATTATATTTAATTTTCACCTCCCTTCCTCCAAAAGTACCGTATACGATATTTCTCATGTACCAGATTGACCTAGTGGCATATAGCGATGGCGTTAAAATGTCTGAATAAATGGATGTAACATTGTGGTTTGAAACTTGTACCTATTATCCCACAATATTTGCATTATCGTGGAATTTAAAATACCTCACATATACTTATTTTAGATATTTTATTATGGAAGCCATAAACACAGGAGATTAAATTACACTTGAGATGGTGAAATATTGCAAAAAAAAAATCCTTGTATCAAGGTAGATAACCTTTGAAAACGCTGTGTTTCTTGCAACATACATGACGGGATACTAATTGCTTGACACAACACAGTTGTTTACAGACCACGGCCGTAGAAGTACAGTTCTGGACCCTCGCCTGGAAGCTTGACCCCCTTGTTGTTTGACTGCAGTTCAACAAGTTACGGAGAGTGTTGTGCGTCATTGGCGCTGCAATCAGGGCTATCGGGCTCAAACACAGCCTACTTCCCTCCCACTTTTTTGCAGTGTTTACATTATAAAGATAATCAATTTACCAAAACGAATTTTTTTTATCAATTTACGAAATACTTCCTTCGCTTACAATCCTAAAACATAGCTCCAGTAATCTTTATAATGTGAACAATGGAAAAAAGTGGGCGGGTTTCAAAAGTGCTTATTTTATAATGAATGTCCTATAGCAGCAAAGCGTCGCTCGCAGTTCGCAATGCCGTGACTCGTCGGAATCTCGGCGCTACAAGACAAAGAGAACAAAAGACGCGCTCCGCCGAGCTCGTTACGTCTGAACCTGGCGGTCCACTTTCGCTCTCTGGCGAGTGATGGAGCGGATTAGTAGATGGTTGGAGGGGGTGAGGTGGATGAGGGGAGGAATGGAGGGGGAAGATCGAGATGAAAGCCACATCGGAGGAGATTCATTCTGTTTCCAAGGTAGCTCTCAGTCGCGAAGCGAGTCTCAGGAAGAAGGCTGGGTTCAACACTGGTATAGGAAGTTCGCGATAAAGTGAGCACTTTTGAAGACTATATTGTCTGAAATAATAATTAATATATATTATTATTTCTTGTAACCTCAGAAGTTAACTGCTGACTCCGGTACAACATATACACTTTGGTTGTTACGTAGAAAATTGTTTTCTATTAAAATGTGACAGGAAAATATAATTTAACTGAAAGGAAAAAAAAAATAACTAGGATTACAAAGTGCTCATTTTATCCGGAATGACCTATACCGGATGTCCAGAAACAACTGCTTAATAAGCACAACTCGCGAATTCTAGGCTAAATTGCAGACGAGAATGTTAGTTGTAAAATGTTGTACGAAGACGTTTTACGTAGGCACACAATGTGGCAACACTGCACAGTGACAGTCTACTCTTACGCTCAACCTCCAGGTATTATTTTATGTATGTTACGTCAAGTAAATGTAGAACCATGTTTGGAATGCTCGGTATTTTCCCCTGCACCCGTAATATGCAGGTCAGAACAGTAGTGGTAAGGCAAGCAAGATATTTGTGGAGCAAAGAGGGGGGTAACTACAATGCTAAGTTACCAATTTGCGCATGTAAAGTATCATCGTGCAACATTTAGCCACTAACTGTTTCGTCTACATTTGGCTCATGTTTCGCATGGTGTGCTATGATACGGTTGTTTCTGGCCATCCTGTATAGGGCTGCTGAAGACTTGAGTATCATATGCTTGTGAGATTGAGAGATTTTTGTCAGCGCTCAACACCGAGGTCCTTACCGCTGGTGAGGGGTGACATGAGGTGAGTATGGAGCGGCGTTGGAATGAAAGGGCGGGGGAAATGGGAGATCCTCGAGAAAAAAAACCCGCCGACCTGCGGCATCGCCCGGCACGATTCCCACATGCGAAATTCCAGGGACAGCTTGTGGGAGAGCAAGTTATCTGTCGAATATAAACGTATGCCGTGTATGCCAGCAGTGAATTTTTTTTTCATCTCGTTGTGCCATCGTTTCTAAAGGATATATTAGATTGTTTTTTTAAATACTCTGAAAACTTTGAGCAAGTAAGGATTTTCATTGACAAAAAAAAAAAAACACACACACACACGGAAACACCAAATCATACGTCTTTTCTCCATATTTTTATTCCTGCATGCATAAAATGATACCGCCCCCCCCCAAAAAAAAAAGTGAACTCCTGGCCAGACAGACGTGCCTTGTGCAGAGCTCCGGCCAACACAAGTTTATTAAAAATTATACGTAGTGATATCTACTTAGAAACAGCAATCAAAGAACGTTCCACGCGTGTGTACATTTTTCTGGTCCTCCAATAATATTTAAAGCTTATTTCTTTGACAACTAAATATGTTGAATCGTAAACCGGCATTTCTGTTGCCCTTTGCTGGGTTACGTTGTTGTACGACTCAAAATATTAGTTTTGAGGTCTTTTGGCGAACTAAGTGTTTGCAAGAAATTTCTTTGGTCCTTTGAAACTTTCTTCATTGAACGACATAAATATAAATATTTTGGGTGGGACAAAGTTTCTTTCCAGGGTATATTGCCCCAGTTTACGGTACCAACGAAAAGTTATGTAGTTTCCATAATATTCTTTGTGTGTGTCTTCATACAGTACTATGTCAGCAACTCTCTGGCAGTTTCTATGACAACGGCTCTTGGCTCGTGTACATCTAGGGAGATCGCTTATATAACAGTCATCACTCTCTGTGGTGTTACATAATATAAGAATATTCTTTATTATTTTGAGGTGTGCAAATATTCATGTGAAGTAATTACAAGCAAGTTAATTACTTTGCCTTGTGACAGCTCAGTGCTGTTAGACTGACAATAGGCATTACTAGGGAAAAATTGAATGAGAATTGCTCTCTGGTGACCTCCAACAATTAAGTTACGGTCTTGCTGTACAGGCTGGCTACATCGTCACCGACAAGATCCTCTAAACTACTCCAAGCGGAAATAATCTCCAGTACCTATCGAGGTTTCGAGCGCTGGTTAGGAGTGATATGAGGTGTAATTGGAGCAGCGACAGAAAGCATAGACGAGATAACGGGAGCACTCTGATAAAATCGATCAGCGAACGGCAACTTCCGCCACGATTCCCCATTGCGAAATATCTGGATCACCGTCGAGCCCCCAAAAATGTTCACATCAGTGAGCTGCTTGATGAGGTTAGAACTCATTACTTTCTTTTTTTCATCACTGAGAAACACTTCCCCAGGTATGCACAAAGAACTTTTCCGTCTCATCAATAACATGATAAACAAATCTATCTTTACCTTAAGACTAAAGTCAACAAAATTAAAGTCAACAAAATTCCTAAATAGGAAATAGGATTTTTTAGTGCTAGTGACGGTGTGTATTAAAACCACTATGAATAATTTAAAGTTTCACAAAAAGTATATGACTCGAAATTTAAGCATTTCTGGACACAATTTAATTTTTAAAAAAATTTTGGGATTTTTTAAAATTCATTGTACGACATATGAAGGTTACTGTAGCATGTCTTGTTTGAGTGGTGAAATAAAGCTTGTTTCTTCGGAAATTTTCTGTGACGTGTTAATCGTGAGGAATTTATCTGAATGACAAATTATGGGAAACATATAAGGACGCGTAGCACTTAAACCGGAATACATGGGGGTGCTGCCATTAGAGCTACAATAAGGCGTGCCCGGACTCAGATAAGTGCATTCCTTCGTGGAGCAGACTGTATATAGCGGTTTCAGCATTGCGGGTTACTGTAAATGTCACCTGCTCCTGACCCTGGCATTAACCTTCACACCCAGACGGCAACGTAACTAGCGACCACGCTTGGTAACATAACTGTGTTCGTATCAGGTGCCGCTTGATGATTGCAAGCACTATTCCTAAATTCGCATCCATAGCCCACATGACCTAAGATAGGATATTTCGTGGAATATCTTTGTTGGAAAAATATCCATCCTAATAAATATGTATTGCGCAATGTGACAAATAACTTTAGCCTGAGTTTCACAGTCATAAAAATTTAGTAGCCTACTTTTGAGAACGTTGTTTACTTTCTTCCTTCAACCATTAAGTTCGCTAGATGTAAAAAGTGCAAAATTACCGTGGATCTCGGGGTTAGTAGTTATCATACAACTAAGTAAAGTTTCATAACAAATCTCAGTTGTCGTTTGGGTTTACTAATTGGAACATAACAGTAACACGTTTGATAAGACATAAATTTCCTGATTCGCTGCCAGTTTTATCGGGAGTATTAAAGTAGGTGTTAACTTTTAATTCTTTTCAGTTAGATCAGGAAGAGCTTCATTCAATGGTTGGTCTGAAAAATACTTGCTTAACCACAAAAATCTGCACACGTGTAATGTCGTATTACCATCATCATCACCCCCACGACCAGCACCATCATTACCGCCACCATCACTATCACAACCACCACCATCACAACCACCACCATCAATACCACCACCATCAATACCACCACCATCACTACCACCATCATCATCACTACCACCATCACCATTATCACTATCACCACCACTATCACCACAACCACCACCATTACTACCACCACCATCCCAATCACTATAATAATCAGTACCATCACCATCATCATTACTACCGCCACCATCACTACCATCACACTAAATACCACCGCAATCACTATTACTACCATCGTCATCACCACCATTACTACCATTACTACTCCCACCATCATCACCATCACCACCTTCACTACCACCACCACCTTTACTACCACCACCATCATCCCCATCACCATAATCATCAGCACCATCACCATCGCCATCATCAGCATCATCAGCATCATTGACTGGTGTTTCAGCATTTAGGCGGTTCAACATAAAAATATCTCCGTATCTGCCTATCTTCCCGCCACTCTTCCTCCTCGATCTTGCTGCACTCTTCTCCCATCTCGTGTTTCGTCATTACTTATTCCTTCCACTCTCTGTCCGACCATCCTTATTTCAGTTATTCCATTGTTTAAGAAGTCACTTCAGACGAATGCTGTGGTGGCAATTTTAGTTGCCTTGTCATGCGATAGATAAATAGGTAAATAAATGACTTGCTCTTATCGTATGAGCCTGCACTAACATATGGTCGTCGAATGTCAGTGTATCTTGGTGAAGCCTTAAACTAAACAGTGAAAGTGCCTGCAGCGTCCTATGTTCCTTGCACTATCTAGTAAAGAGCTCAGAGAGAAGTGTTCAAGAAGAAGGGCTCGTACGACGGATGAAGTTTCGCTGCAGGCAGGAATCCAGCGATACGTTTTAGGTATGATAGGAAACAAGGCAAGTTTCCAATTAAAAAAAATTAGATTTCCAAGAGTGCCGACATTTTGTGTGTTTAGTCCACAGTTCGTTTTCCTTGCAAATAATACTGGGAAAATCATACCGCTACATACGCGACGCGAATAAAATACCTAGTCTGCCAACCAGGGTCGAGGCGAATGCGCTGACGTCACACATACCTCGGCGCTGATTGGCTGATCTGTTTTTTTTTTTACTCACGTCACGGCATTCGTGTCACTTCTGTCGCACCTTTGTGATTCCAGTATAAGCCAATGTCTTTCTGATCTGCAGTATCACTTTTAAGATCTCCTTTACATTGTATTTTTTCTTTGCGTCTCCTCTCGTGGAACAGTCTGCGGAGCGCTGGCCTGTGGCAGGTTTGTTCGGCGGCCTGATGAAGTGGTTGTGTAGACGGGAAGGGTGTCGCGAGGATGAGGGACGGGAACGTAAATTGCCGGCCGCGGGCTGCACTCTTGTTCTGAGCGCGTGCGTGTACGATCCAACAGGCCACGCCCACTGATACCTTCACTAGGTAAGCGACCAGCGCACGGGGTTCAAATTACTGTTACGAGAGTTGCATACTTAGTAAGGTACAATTTCTTCGGCGTGTGAATTTTGTCGCTAGTGAACCCCCCCCCCCCCTCCCACAAGAATGTCCCATACAAACTAGGCATGCTTTTAAAATAACTTGAAAACACTCCAATACTCATGATTACTAGAGATGATGGCATAACGCGAAAATGTTTCATGCCAACATACCCTGAATAGACTGTTAGTTTCTTGCAACATATATGATTCGGTGATGAACTTCTGACACAATCAATAACAGGCGTCAGATATTGCAATATCGTGATTATCATTGGCTCAGTCAAATACGGTAACAGCTCCAAGCACAAGCTAAAACCAGTAATCTTCTGGTAAGATGGACGTGTGTTGAAATCCAGCAAACAGTCAAGATTTCCCGCGATAAACCGTCATCCTTAATGATTAGAGATTATTATGTACAGTGGGAAAACTTGACTGTTTACTTGGTTCCAACGTACGTTTAGCTAATCAGAAGATTACTGGCTTTCGCTTCTACGTGGAACTGTTACCCTATTTGACTGAGCCAACAGCAATCCCGCTACTGTAATATTTCTGATTCCTGCTTGTGGTCTGCAGACAGCTACGTTGTGTCAGACGTGTATCACCCAGTTATATCTACATTTTGCAAGAAACGGCAACGTTTTCAAGGGTATGTCGGCACAAAAATGTCTCTATTCTACAATATGTCCCAGGACATCACCAAGCTAGGGGATGGCTAGAGCACTCGCCTTCCACCAAGGCGATCCAGGTTTGATTCCCGGCGGCGGGATCGGTCCCCGGATTTCCGCATGTGGGAATTGTGCCGGACGACGTCGCTAGTCGGCTGGTCTCACAGATCTCCCGTTTTCCCCGCTCCTTCATTCCGGCACCACTCCATACTCACATCATGTCACCCCTCACCAGCGCTAAAGACCTAGATGTTACGTGCTGGACGTCTTCACTCACTCACCATCGAACTAGATGACGCAGTCTCGAATCAGTGGACTCGCAGTCGTAAGAGCACAGGTTTGATTCCCGGTGTGGCCAGCTTGACTTCGGCACCTCGTAGTAAGGTTAATTCTACTACAGGTTAGAAAGGAAATGTGTTTTCTTGTTGTGAAGTTTGGCACAGGGAAAGTTTCTGCCTCTATTTTCGCTGCAATCGCATGTGGTCCAGAAAAATACGAAGCTGTTGTAAAATTAATTTTAAGTAGGCTTGGAAATGACAGAAGTCATCTAACTTAATTTTAAAGTGAAAATAAACCAATTTCGCGTTTTGGATTATCAACTTTTATAACTTAAAATTGAAAGGGCTTAGAATCCAAGGTGTTTAAGTGACGTTCATAACATCTTCGCTTCTCACACTAACCGCATATTTTATGACAGCTGTTTTATTAAAACACCACCAAATTATGGCCCACGAGACTGTGTCTCATATACCTCTCGGCCACATTATTATTAACTTCACGTTTTAACTACCAAAATATGCACTAAACTCATGTTTCATGAAAATGCACTTAAACCCCTTGACTTCTTAGCCTTTCAATTCAGGGAAGCTCTGTGATTGGTCAGTTTGTACCCATTAGCGATACTAGCGCTCAATTTTCCGTGTGCCAAACCTTTAACATTGATCTTTATAACCTGTAGTAGAATTAACCATTAACCTTGCTCGTAGTTTTCTGAAATCACTTGGGAAAAAAGGAGGGGGGGGGGGTGATAGGTCGGTTCCTCGCTACAGGCCATGTCTAGGACATCGCCGATTCTGTTGTCGTTTCTTGCCAGTCTGAGCTACTAGTTCTGCCTCGTAATGGCACTGCTGTCAACGAGAGTTAATGCCATACTCTCTCTCCTCTATCTACTGTTTCGCGATAATTACTTTTTTTAAGGGCTCGGTTCACCTCAGTTTTCAACGTCTTTTTTTATTTTTATATTTGTACCAAATATTTTTTTCTTATTTTAGACATAAATTGTGATTAAATCTTCCTCTTAGGAAATTTGTGTATCTCTCATAGTTATTGCATGATCAGTTGTAAACGCCAAAATTTGCACTTTACGGTTTTAAGTACGCCACTAAAACCGACCGACATACCAAACCGAAGAAATTCACAGTGTGTAACAATGTTGTAGGCTATGATTTGACATATATATGAACAAAAAATAAAATATATTTGTATTTAATAAAAAATGCTGAATTTAAAAATGAAAGTTTAAAAATTTTATTAATTTTTAAAAATACAAAAATATCTTAATTTTTGTTTTTATATGTGTCAAACCATAGCTTACGACATTGTTCAACACTGTGATTTTTTTTGGTTTTGTATGTCATTTGGTTTTAGTGGCGTACTTAAAACCGTAAAGTGTAAATTTTTACGTTTACGACTCATTATGCAATAACTATAATAGATACAAACATTTTCTAAGAGGAAGATTTAATTAGAAGTTATGTCTAAAATAATAAAAAAATATCTGGTACAAATAAAAAATAATAAAAGACGTTGAAAATTGAGGTGAACCTCGCTCTTAAGCCTAGACGAGAGCAGATAAAAACATATATTTTCAGCAGTTTTGTTTGAAATGTTTTTCACCGTGGTGGATTTTTTTTTCTCAGGACAATACATACAATGGCCTTAGCTAATAATGAGATATGATGGCATATCGCGAAAATGTTTGGTACCAACATACCCTTGAAAACGCTGTATTTTCTCGCAACGTGTATGATTTGGCGATATAGGTCTGACTCGTGGTACCTGCCTACAGACCGTTGACAAACATGAAATATTACAACAGTAGGAGTCTTATTTGGGTCAGACAAGTAGACTTACAGCTATACGTACAAGGAAAAGCCAAAGAGCTTCTGACAAGCTGAACATGGGTTGAAACCCAGTAGACAGTTAAGTTATCCCGCGATAAACCATTTTCTCCACTTATAATGTAATTAATTAAAATTATATTAGCCGAAACCGTATAATTTCTTGGCTTGGAAAAATTGGCTATCACGGCCACATTTAAGGCCATTTTCTCTTGTTCCCGCGGTTTTTCGATAGTTATTATTTTAATCTATAACGAAAACAAACATCAAAAATCTGTTTGGCAAATTGCTTAATAAGGTTTTTGCCGTGACAGCTAATCAAAACAAGACATTTAAGGTTTCGACTAAAAAATTGAACTAACCAGAATGTCGTTAATCTAAAACCGTAGTATTTACGGCCTTGAAAAAATTAGCCAACGTGGAGAAAACGATTTTAAAGAAAATTGCCAGAGAGATTTTTGAAATATGTTCTCGTTTAGGAGAAAAAAATTGAAAAAAGTAGAAACAAGAAAGTATGAAACTACTGCTTCCAATATCTTCGACGTATTAGGCTACAAGCGTGCGGGAATTTGTATACATAAGCAGAATACTCGCCATCGCTTTCTGCTACAGTGATACATTATGTGTATTATAGAACATAATTTTTTACGTGTGCACGCTACTGTCAGTATCAAAGCAATGCTAGCTAGGTCTTCAGTCGTCTTAGAGAAGACGTTAATTCACGCTGAAAGATGAGTGCTTCCGGCAAGTTAACTGTTTTTAAAATAACCGAAGCACGACGAAAAGTAAATCATTTGCTTAGTAATTAAATAATTTCACGCAGATCGGGAATGAAATTACTAACCTATTTGAATTGTATGTGCTTAGTTTGTTTATGGCTGTATGAGCTTCGTATATACGTGAGCGCTATTAAGCTACGATTTCCTTTACAACTCCAACATTTTGCAAATGTGGAGCTTATGAACATATATTCGCGGAAGTATTAGTCAGAAGTGGCGGACCAGCTAATACTGACGAGGTTCTGCAGAACTCTTTAGGAGTTGGTTGACAATTCTTTGATGAGTACATCTTATGTGTTTTAATTAAATTTTATTGGATGGACATACGCCATTGCTCGTGAGCAACGGCGTATGTCCACAATACAATAAAATTTAATTGTAATCTCCCATTGCAACAAACATTTAAAAATCTCACTTATATGTTTTGTTGAATCGAGGTGGCAGAACAACTTACTATACTGAAATAAGTATTGTTAAACTATTAAAATAGGGACAAGAGTCTATTTTGGTTGTCGGCACTATCTGGACTGTTCGTACAATAGTCACTTCCGTAGAAGTATCAAGTATCAATATTTTGCGTAAAAGAAGCATGTTCTTTGCTCCTTATACACAGCAGATGTTTACTTTTACATAACAAACTGTCGTAGAGACAATCCAGGTAGTACCGACAGTCGAACTGTAGACTGCTGTCCCAATCAGAAGTTTAGTAGGCCTATCTACAACAACAACAATACTTTACTGTCAGTGGAACATTGCACAAGCGAACATCCACCTGTGTTCCGCGGCATATCCAAAGAAGAAGACCCAACGCTCTGACAACTTGGCCACAGAACATTTAGGAATACAGAAGTGAAATAGCTAGTAAAACGGCGAACTCGGTTACACACGCCAGTAAAATGGCTTCGTTGGTCAGCAACATGGCGAAAACACCAACCACCAATCAGCGTAAGGCGGCTGCCCTGCTAGCCGGCAGCCAGGCCAATAGGAAACCTGCCGTAACATGCAGGCGCCAAACAGATACGGGGCTGGTATCAACAGCCTCGGGCAGCCAATAAGCAGCGAAGTTCACTCGTATCAAATGAACCGCCACGTCATTTCACGTCTGTATTACTATTTAGTCTGTGGCGCTGGCTCGTCTGCCAATCAGCGAGTAGGAACTCAACCGGCGGTCGCGAGTCGAGCGGTCGCGACGTAGCAAATCCGTTGAGACCCACTGCGCGTTCAAGAGCGACTCTCGGCCTCTTCAGCGCTAGAGTACTCTCAATAACCACCACTGTGATGTCACTTCTGTATACTTGTCTGTTCTGTGACTCGCTGACCTTGAGTGAAGAGGTTGATCGTGCTATGTGTGATGACAGACTAACCGCTGGTTGCACAGTGCTAAACTCTACTGCTCACTAGATGAGTTTACGGACATTCTTATCGTACGGATATCTTGTTTCGCTCCTCTTACCCTTCCTGATCTACATACAGGATTATTGGAAACTATCTGGCTTAGATGTAAAGTGTGACAGACGGAACCAAAACAAACATTTATTTCCGTAATACGGTTACAGGAGTTGGTACATTGTTATTGTAATTGTAGACTAGATTTGCCAATATAAAACTATCAAATAATGGTTTTCGCCAACATTATGAGCAAACACTTCGACAAAGAGCGGCATTTATTACCGTAATATCTTGCACAGCTATAAAAAGATATGACATTTGACGTCTGATCTGAGATTGTGCCCCAGTGTAGCGTCACTCGGAAAAAAATATGTTTGCTCTCAAGTCTGTGAAAACTGTTATCTAGATTTGCCGTTTTTATTGTTATTATTTTACACATAGAAGTTGAGAAACCTGCGATTTTCAATTACGGCTGTGATGAGCCGCGGTTTGTTCAGTGGTCAGACAGCTCGCCTCCCACCAAGGCGATCTGGGCTCGATTTCCGACGGGGTCGATCCTCGGATTTTCACATGTCGGAATCGTACCGTACGATATCGGCGGTTTTTTTATCTCCTGTTTCCCTCGTCCACATTCCGGCGTTTTAGGTCGTCATTTCATGTTATCTTACGCGACAAGTAGATACCTACTGGCGCTCACTGTTTATGCAGTGAAATAGTAATGCAGTGAATTTGTGTAATTCATATCTAACAAGAAGTTACCTGCGTAACTGATAAGCCTACTTTACTCAAAGTGGGTGCAAATTAACCCTGAAAGTTGAAATCGTTGACGTAATCTAGAAATATCAATTGATAATATTGATTTAGGCGTCTGATACACTGTACAGTATATACTGAAGATAAGTCATCTTGCTAAGTATAGTCAATTGGGGAAAAATTTTCTACGATGTCTTTCAATCATAAAGATAAATATAAAATATCCGCCGTTTTCAAAATATTACCGATGGATGAACGAAATCTAATAATATAAAGATGGCCGTCTTTTGAAAATATACGAAAGTAATGTCAGCCTTGTTTGCAGTATGTGTGCACCAAGTTTGATGAAATTCTAGAAAATATTTCCCAAGATATGGGATACTGTGCTGAAAAATAAAAATAGCCGCCATTTTGAAAATATTAGCATAGGATAAATGAAATACACAATATTTAAGTCAGCTTTGTATGTAGTAGGGTGTGCCAAGTTTGATAAATTTCTGAAAATTATTTCCTAAGATATTGTAATACTATGCTAAAAATAAGAAAATTGCTACCATAAAAAAAATACAACAGAGGATAAACGAAATACACAAAAGCCATGTTAGCTTTGTGAGTAGTATGTGTGCAGCAAATTTGGTTAAGTTCTGGAAATATTTCTTAAAATATGTAATACTACGCTTAAATATAAAAAATTACCGCCATTTTCAAAATATAAACACAGTATAAACGAAATACATGAAATTTAAATCAAGTTTGTATGTAGTATATGTGTACCAAGTTTAGTGCAATTCTGGAAAATATTCTCCATGTGATAATATTTTTTTTGTAACTCACGTTCAGAAGTATATTTTTCTGTGGTAAGGTCTGTGAATTATTAAGGCAGACGTAGGTGGTACGAATTACAAACAAAAAATGTATAAACAACACTAAATAAGTAAATAAACATTATATACGTTAAATACAGACAGAATCACAATGCATGCCACCAACTACGTCACACTACAGCTCGTGACCTACATGTTTTGGCACATGAGTTTATAAACATAATATGATCAACCTTTAGACTACCCGTCTACGTATCACCGAGCCTTATGCTATTTTTATCCGCTGTCTGTAAAATCGCAACTTTCAGATGTTTCATCTCTAGGGACCCCGAAATTTCTCGAATTAATTTGAGTAGACGTTAGATGTTCCACTCCTATACATGTGCGTTACTTCTACGACTGGGTAACTGTTGATGAAACTATGAAACAATAGCAAACCTGCATGAAAACACTCGCTGACTTCCGCGCTACCTTGACAGCCAATGTACAAGAAGCTGAAGACATTATACACAAGACTGTGGAGTCCAGCCAGCAAGTTGTTAAACCCGGGAAATTTTCGAGTCTTTAATCATTTGCGAATTCAATACACGCGACTAGTGCTGCTATAAATAATGCAACACTGCCGGTGATGGCATGTCTTGCGCAAGCCGGTTCTTACCGAATGAATGCGGCCGGCCACTTTCTTCACATCCAGTATCATCAGGCTTCTGAGCGGAAACAGAAGTGCTGGGGCGGACGTTATAGTTCTCCTGGTAATTGACAAGGATTAAATTTAGCCGTCATTAGGCTGGAAGCGAGACGGACGTAGTGGATTGTTTCATAATGCGTTGATTCGTCTCGGGCGGCGGGCTTCGGCTAATTGGCGGCTTCTGTGGCACTTCTTGAGTAGCGCCTAAATGTAGGCTTGTACTACTGCCCTCCCTCCCTCCTGCACCCTTTCCCTTCTGACAGTTTAGGTTATGTCTCGTCTTCACTCTTCATATTTCATATTGCATTTTTTATTATATTTTTTAGTTCTGACGAGAAAAGTGTTAAATATGCGATTACATAACAAATCATATTTACCTTGTGTTACAGTACAGGCATTTCGAGTTAGGTGTTTACGTATAATTAGGCTGCAATTACCATAACAACTTGATGTTCATAATTTCCTGGACTTATTACAGCCTAACAATACCTTAACAGCTCAATCGTAATGCCTGTACTATAGCCCAAAAGTGAATAGAATTTGCTATATAATCAAAGATTTAAAAAAATCTGAGAAATCTTTTTAAAGGAAGATTAATAAAATTGCTGAGCAGGTAAAGAGATTTTTGGCTAGCGCCGGAATGAAGGAGCGGAGGGAAACGGAAGATCCCAGAGAAAGTCCATCAATCAGTGACACCCGCCACGATTCCCACTTGCTAAATTAGTTAAAATTAGTGTGGATTAGTATAAAATACCACAAAAATGCTGTCCGCTAAATCAACGGACTTTTTTGTTAGGTCAAATAAATAAAACTACAATAAAAGTTAAGGAAGCCTGATCCTTCTCAGCTTGGATTTATGGCTGCCTTATAAATAAGGGGATATAGTGATTGTTTTAGTTTTTTACTTTGACAGGGCATAGTTTATAGTTCCAATTACTTTCGGAATCCACACGGCGTTGTCTCTGTACATTTTGTGACCTATGAAGTCGTTTGTGTAAGTTAATCGCTTTTATAGTGTCTGCTGTATCCCGCCACAAAAAAAAAATGTACACATTGAGGTCGCAAGAATTTCATAAAATGGATTGAGTTTCAGCCTATCTGTGCCTTTCTGATTCAAAAATGTAGATATATACACTGAAACAGACGTTAGAGGACAACATTTATTAATTAAAGGTGGAGAAAAATAATAATTTTATATTTTTATTAAGAAGTGTTAGTTTTATAGGCGTTACTTGGGAGTACATGTTCCTCTTGAACAAAAATTTAGCTCAACCAGTTTTCACATAATGGCAATTATTAGTCAAAAGTTGCACATTTTTAGATCTTATAAGTCGCAAAAACCAATGAACAAAAATAACTTAAAAAATTCACACTGAAACTACGTGTCACAAGCCACTGCTTGTCATGTTTTAAAATGCATTACAAAATATTTTTATATTTTTAAATAAATCAATAAAAGAGGCAAAAAATCCAAAATTTCAGAAATCGATGATCCAGTTGACCTAATTTGCACTACGGTTGGAAAAGGGAAGGTTTTTGTAACACCAGCCTACTTGCATGTTTACTTTTCGGTCACGCCGACAGTCAGAACAGTTCCAGTACCAGGATATATAAGATAGCAGTCCTAACTCCAGTGTAGAAGTGGCCGCGGTGGCTGTATGGTAAGAACATTAGCCTCCCAACAAGGCGATCTGGGATCGATTCCCGGAGGGCTGGTTCCCGGATTTCCGCATGTGAGAATCGTGCCGGACGATGCCATTGGTGGGGGTTTTCTCAGGGATTCCCGTTTCTCCCGCCCTTTCATTCCAGCACTGCTCTATACTCACCTCATGTTACCCCTCACCAGCGCTAAAGACCTCGGTGTTAAGCGCTGACCAATAATCTCTCACTCACTCCAATGCTAAACAGCTAGAACTTTACTTTCGTCGAAGACGTCCGACGTATGCTGAAATTCTTCTCCCTCTCTGTTACCAATGTCGGAACTCTCATTTCGAGCCAGATATGTTTCAGAATTCTCATGTTCAGAATATGTTATTATAACTATGATATTTTACTTTTCAATATACTTATGAAAAATTCAAAATTCATGTTTTAAAGACTTTCAGTATTATAAATGCATAGTTTCATTTCGTTGTTATTTCATTGTAACATTTATTTTTCGTTCATAAGTTTCCAGACGGAGGTGAAAATGTTAGGCAATCTTCGGTAAAGGATTCGTTATCCTTATTCCAGTTTACGAGGGTCTGTTCAGTACAGAATTTATCTTAAGCATTTTTACAAAGAATATCCTTGTAACTTCCCAGGTAAATAAATTTACAAGGAAAGTTCTTATATTTTTACGAAGGTTAGTAAAAAGCAATTCGTTGTAAATAATACGGAAATATTGTAGAGTGTGTAGTAGGAGCCTATACCTAGTGTGTAGTGACTTGTTGGTTAGGAAACCAAGGTGGTCGTTAGTGCGAGTATGGCTGGCCCAGGCACCATTCATCTCTCTCGACGACGACGTGAGAGGATGAGTCGGCACTGGTTTCGCGCGGAGACTCCTGGGCCGCGTGATGCATACTAAGACGCCGGCCAGTCTTCCCGAGTGTGGCAGAATGAATGGCCCAGTCCGGCAGGTGTGAGCGCCCCAAGGGCAAGCCGTGCGACGCTCCCAAGGCCAACGACGCCTTTTAACCCGCTCTCGCGAAAAAGAGAAAGAAGAAGTACAAGACAAGACGGCCCGCAGCCGTAGATAATTGGTGGACGTGGCAGCCACTGTTGGGGTGTTTCATCTTGCTGGACCGCTTGTAATTGATAAATTACCCTTTTTATAAGACTTGTGTGAGAAATAACGTTTCAAGTGCTCCTTGATGTGAACTTCATACTCTGGGAAATAAAAACCTGATAAAAAGTGGCTTATTTCAAAAACAGAGAAAGTTCAATGGAGCGGAACAAGATCAAAATCATAAAAACATTCTTTGGACGTAAACGATTGGACTTCGATGGAACTGCAGCCCATCCAGACATTCTGGCACCAGCATCCACGCTTAGAATGAAATGTAACAATGGCTGGCAGGAAAATGTAACTGGAAGGTAGGTGCTAATATTGGGGGACAGATTACTTTTGAGGAGTCGTCGGGAAGCTAAAACACTTTCTCTTCCACCTGCGATACAGCGAGATCCCGACTGTCTGACGTGGCTTGCAAAACCAGGCGGTCCCCTGTGTGGTAAGCAAGAGAGTATCATAATAACTAATACACACGAGGGTATTTGGTAGATGAAGTTTTGATAAGCAACCCATTTTCGGAAATGTCCCGTTTATGACTTTCCTGTGGAGACGGAGTAAATCCCCCTGCAAGAGTTCTGATTGTAGCAGATAATAAATAAATCGTGGGCTTGCAATGAAAAGGCACTAAGTTAAAAAAAAAATGCAGAAAATTATTTATTCATAGTAATAAGTTCAGAATTTTGTGTTCCATTTCCAGGGAAAAAGCTCCAAGTCCTATCTCAACACACCTCCTCAACAATGGAAGGTTGATCTGCAGAACTAGATTTTTGAGAAACATAGATACTTGTAAATACATCTTACTCAAATCGTCTTTTTTGGACTTAGTGCCTTTTCCTTGTAGCCCACGAAATATCGTATAAGGAGGATATCATAGGGTCAAGGTACCGCACCCCGAATGCAGACTTTCTTCTGGGCGCCCCTAGGCATCTGCTCGTCCCGAAGGATGACGTGGAAAGAGGTCTTACATCAGATGAGTGCCGGAATGATAAAGAGATCCCAAGAAGTTCCCGCCCGGGACAGATCCTGCCGAGAATCGAACCCCTTGACGGGAGTTGAGCTTCCTATCCACTGTACCAAACGCAGCCGTATAAACCGAGCGTGGTGGTGCAGCGATAGAAAATGTGAGTCACATACGAGAGGACACGACTTCAATTTCCCGTCGTGTATTCGGTTTTGCATGTCTTTCAAAATCACTCCAAGCGACTGATAGCGTGGTTCATTACTGCAAGTCACGGCCATGTCACTTGCTGCTCGTTATTGTCTAAGTTTGTGCAGTGGCTAGGAAGCTTGCAAGAACCCGAGGAAGAGGCCAGGCGTGTGTTCGTGGACAAGTATTGCGATTCTCTTTCGCGAGAAGTAAGTCTACTGGGATGCGAGTACCGCAGCCCAAACATTCATTAGTCTTCTCGTGCGAAGAAAGATCACACCTCCAACGGTCGCAAGACACGACTTCGGGCAGTTTGCAAGACAAAAATAACGTCGGACGATTTATCATTTGTCATAGATTTATGTACCAAGTATTTGTTCGAAATAACAGGAACTTTTTTATTTTTCCGTTATTGTAAGGACCACCGCGAAGGACACATTTCGGGGCCGACTATTTCGCACGACGTGAAAAGTTAATAGCCAGTCCTCACTCTACAATACGAAGGAAATTATTTTGTGATGGAATTGTTTTTTTTTTATCCAGTTGGCTATGGGCTGAATTCGGACTACAGCATACTTGGCTTCACTTATCAGATGTTTGTTCCAAGACGTGGTCAGCCGCGTAGAACGGGCGGCGTAGGCCAACAACGTGCGTGACCACACTGTCCTTGACTTCTGCCAAATTAACGCCGCGGGAACAAAACCATAACGTCCCGAGGACTAGACCCGAAGACGTAGCGCGCCCAATAGTCTAGTCTCGCGGAACCGGTTAACGAAATAAAACTTCGGGAAACTCCGTTTTGGTTGGGAGGCTCGAAGTGACCGAATAATGGACCAGTCGGACAACACGTGGAAAGGGCAAACACGGAGTCTAGCTTGCGTGGCCTCCAAAATAGCCCGGTGATGTTCGTCGTGCTGCGACACAGCTTCTTGCCTAGGGGCGTAGCATCTGCCACCAATAGCAGCGCGTTATTTATCACGAGATCCCTACTGGCCTTGGAGTTAGCGCTTATAATGAAGCATGGTTTTACAGCTTCGGCTAGTTTCTTCTCAGTAGTCGTTATCCCATCTCTCTCTGGTTATAAATGTGCGATGTAAAAAAGACAACTGGAACTGTCGCACACATAACATAAATTATTGTGACATTCAGTTTGTCAAGCTGCGGCAAAGCGTTTTTGGAATAAGGAGAAAGATGGTTGCGTAACTCTGGCATCATCTTTCTAGAAGAGTTGTATAGTTTCGTCTGTTTGTTACGAACTTATGTAATCGATACGTTTTTTCACTGATATCTGTCGTAATATTTATTTTAACCAATGACATCTTTGGTGTGACAAGTATAGTAAATTATTTCAAAGACGTTGTTTTAATACAAACCAACTTATTAAGTATAAAAATAAATGCCCAATTTTTCTCAGATGATTAATTCAAATAATTACAAGAACGTCAAGCATGAAATCTGTATACTCTAAACAGGAACTGGGAGAGGTATTGTTCATGGCATTCGCTTAGAGCTGTTTCGGGAAACCCTGTAAAACCAAGGGTCTTCGGACCTGGGATTCGAACGCGGGTCCTTAGGCTTGCGAATCCAACGTGTAACAGTTGCGCCACCTCGCGAGGTCGAACAGAGGGAATGTGAAAGTAGCAGCGTTATTCTCGAAGCATATCCAAATTTCGCAAAAAATAATAATAATAAAAACACATGTTAATTTTAAGAAAAGAGTACAGAAATACCAAATAATGATGGGATAGAGACAGCTGCAAGAAAATTTACTGACGAAATTTACTTAAATTGTTTTGTAGAAACTTACAACTCTGGTCATTGTCAAAACGGTTTTGATTTCATTTTCTTGGGGAACAGTTTTTGCTTATATTGCGGAGACTGTTTGTTTTTCAAGTTTGATTAGTTTATCATTGCGCGGTTTACCGCAGTTTTCATCATCATTATTTTATTTTTTATTTGTACCAGATGTTTTTTTTTCTTGTTTTAGACACAAAATGGGACTAAATATGGCTCTTATGAAATTTTTTTATCTCTCATAGTTTTCGCGCAATTGCTTGTTAAAGTCACATTTTGCATGTTTCCGTTTTAACGACTACTCTAAAACCAACTGATATACCAAACTCAAAAAAAATCACAGTGGATTAAAACACTGCTGGCTACAATGACATGCTCTTGAAATTAAAGAATAAAAATTATTTGTATTAAAAAAAATTAGTTAACTTTTTTAATTTTTATTTTCAGTTTCAATATTTTTTTTTAAAATTCAAATAATTTTTATTCTTTAATTTCATGAGCATGCCATTGTAGCCTGCAATGACTTTATCCACTGTGATTTTTTTGAGTTTGGTATATCAGTTGGTTTTAGTGTAGTCGTTAAAACGGAAACATGCAAAATATGACTTTAATAACCCATTACTAGAGGCACGAGTATTTCGCGTATTAATCTGCCAACAGCCTAGACTTCTCAGTCCTATACACACACTGGCCAAAGTCAAATATCTATTGGATCCTAACCGCAGCACGTGTTACCCCCACGAATTATTTCCTTATTTATCACTGGCTTGCAGTCGTCAAATGTGTGTTAAAACAGTTGTCTAATCACAGAAGGAGTAGTGAAGTATACATTATTGGCATTCAACATGACCTAGAATCAATACGCGAAATAATCGTGCCTCTACCCATTACGCGAAAACTATGAGAGATACAAAAATTTCATAAGAGCCAAATTTAGTCACATTTTGTGTCTGAAATAAGAAAAAAATATCTGGTACAAATAAAAAATAAAAATGGTGATGAAAATTGCGGTAGATCGTCCAAAAGGTACCTTTATTTGCAAAAAGTTCAAAATAGTTTTAAAGGAATGCTTTGAAAAAAAAAGTTCAAGATCAAGAGTAGTCATACGATGCACAATTCTATGTAGGTGTTTTGCACCATAATCCAGCGTACGTTCGCAAAAATAATTCTGTTTCATTTTGGCTTATTTTCATAACAAAATTGGCAATACTTTCTGAGTGCAAAAATATGAAAAACTATGAGGTTTAGTGCTACCAACAAAAATAAGATACAAATATTGATGCATGTGTGACAAAACATTGTAGTGATTCTTCGGTATGAAAATTATCTTGCTAAAATAAAAATAATTTCGAAATAACTGTTCAACTTCCGGGCGTGGGCTTACATTTCGAAATAATATAATAAAATTTTGCTAATAATAAGATTTTGTTACTATTTGTATTAATCTATACCTGCAGCTCTTCAAAGCAAATATCAAGTGGGAGCCAGGCACTACTACGACTTTGGTGAAAATTTGAAGGCTGGCATTTTGACCGAAGTAAATGTAAGCAGGATGTATGTTAATTTTAGCCTTTGTGTGCCTGTGTAACTGTAATGAGTGTGCTACATTGTAGAAAATCAATCAATGTATCCCGGAAAGTTGCATGACTAATGTACAGCAACCAGTAAATCATAGTTGTTGGTCCGTCAGAGAGTTTTCGAATAAGCTGTTTACTATTAAAAACCAAGCGGTTCTAATTTGTCAGTGAGCATTACTAAATTAATCAGCTTGGGATTTGATTGATTGTCACATGTCTTAGCGTATTTCGTAAATTACTTTCGCCATTCTTCCGCTCCTACTGTTGTATTTTCCACCACTGAATCCGTCTTTCTTGCATCACTGTGTTGGTTTTCTGCTCTTTCTCTTGTCCGTCCTCGTGTTTTCTTATGAATTGAAAGTCAGCTTGATCACGCGATAACCTATCTATCATTCGTAAGTTGCCGGCTGGAATCCAACGACCTACATTGCTGGTGCCGTCCCTATTTTCTGTCCAGCGGACTATCACATACGAGCTATAACTTTAAGGAATTTTAACCACAGCCAAAATGTCTGACATGTGGAACTGTTTCTGCCTCTCCCTCGCTTATGACATGTTCCAAAGATGAAAACTGTTAAGGGCTCAGTCTAGATCAATTTTCAACGTCATATTTTTATTTTTGTTTTTGTACCAGATGTTTTTTCCCTTATTTTAGACATAAATTGTGACTAAATTTTATTCTTGTGGAATTTTTTTATCTCTCATAGTTTTGCATAATGACTAGTAAACGTCAAAATTTGCATTTTACAGTATTATGTACGCCACTAAAAGAAACTGACATACCAAACTGATCAAAATTTACAATTAATAACGATGTTGTAGTCTACTGCATCTCGTATACAAAACAAAAATGTTTTGTATTAAAAAAATAATAACTTTTTAATTTTAAATTTCAAATTTCAGCAATATTTTTTCAATACAAAAATATTTTATTTTTTGTTTTTATACAGGAGGCGTTGTAGCCTACAAGATAGTTAATCACTGTAATTTTTTCCTCAGTTTAGTATGCCAGTTGGTTTTAGTGGCGTACATAAATGCGTAAAATGCAAATTTCGACGTTTACGAGTCATTATGCAAAAACTATGAACCAAATAAAATTCGATAAGGACTAAATTTAGTTGCAATTTATGTCTAAAATAAGAAATAAAATGTCTGGTATAATATATATATATATAAAATATGATGTTGAAAACTGGGGTTGCATACAGTAAAGAAATGTGCTTCGAGTTTAACCTTGTTTAATTGGCGAAGGAAACTGAAGGTCCTCGAGTAACGACAAGGTCCGGCACGATTTTCAAATGCGAAACGCCAGATAGAATCTGCCTGAAATCGAACCCTGGATCTTCTTGTTGGTTGTCGAGCACTGTATCAGCGGATGTTGCTGCGTTACGACTGCGCATTTAGAAGAGTATCTTACTTCCTGATTCCTCAACACAGGTTCCATACACTGTGTTTATAGGGATGCCATCTGTATTGTAGAAGACCAAACTGAAACAAACTGCGACGTTTGTGATTCCTGCAATTATTGCAGTTTTAGTAATAAAAACATTTACAATTACGATATGTTTAATATTTGGCATCTATATTTTTCAAATCTTCATTGTCGATGTGTCTGATGTTACTGAATAAATTTGCAATGACCATGTAATATTTGTATTGTCTATGTGAGCTATGCCTACGATCGATATCCAGGATATCAGATAATTTGCGGAAAAGGTCTTCACCGTGTAAATTAGTGAAAATACTGTTTGGTTCTTAGTTTACTAGATAAGTCCGAAGTACCAGTGAGCGGAAATGTAGGGTGGGTTGTTCGCACTAATATGTCATATATTTATATACATAAAAGAAAGTCGGTTTATTTACGCCATTTGTAACTCAAGAACGCCTTTACCGATTTTAATTATCTCTGATTTTTTGGATTCGACCCCGCCCCGAATAGTAAAATAACTATTAAAATATCGGAAAAATTCACGATATATATATATATATATATATACACATATATATATATTGTTGCGTGCCATGTACCTGGAGGCCGGTGGTCAGCGGCTGTTTCGTAACACTTTGTGGACTGGCCCCCTGAATCATAGGCAGGGCGGCTACGTGATGGAAGTCACGCCGAAGCTACAGCATAGATACCTGTCCCAACTGCGTCTTATCCATACGAGGGCGGCCTACGTGACTCAAGTCATGTCCGAAACATGTTGTAATATATATTTTAGACCCCTGAAATGCGGAGAGTCCCCAACTGTTTTGACGAGTATATAAGCGCGGAATCGACAACTTTGGAGAGAGTTCGCTATTGGTTGTGCTAGAGGAAGGTGCTATGCTTGTGGAGAGAGACTGGTGAAGGCATCTTGGTGACGTCAGAGTCTACGGTGAGGCGGCAGGCGGCTACCTTCGGAGCAGTGTAGGGCGAAACAAGAGGTCTGTTGCGGCGGGCTGACGAGCGAAAAGGAGGTGCGCGACGGGAGTCGAACCGAAGACCTCAAGAGTGAAGACAGCGGTGCACTCGAGGTGCTGCGCAGCACACGGCGATTCGTCACCACTGCGGACTATTAAGGTTGTACACTATCACTATTTAAGAGACTGTTGATTGGATATATGAATGAATTTTATTGTGATTTGTAGTGTTTAGTTAATTGATGGTAGACATTTTTGTGCTTTAATTGTCAAAGTTAATTAACGTGTCTGTGACACAGGAGTAATTGTGTGCATAACTAATTGTGTTGTGAAAGGTATCGTTGATTGCTGGTTTGTGTTTTTGTAAGCTTTGTGAACTAGTAAATCAATAACTTAATTCAACTTTTGTTTCTAATTATAAGATCTCATCCCCAAAGGACTCATGGGAATTGCCCTCATATAAAGTGTTTGTCTCAAACTCTTAACAATATATATATATATATATATATATAGAGAGAGAGAGAGAGAGAGAGAGAGAGGCTATATATATGTATATACATACCTACTAATATAAATTCCCGCAACAATGAAAATTGGTACACACAGATATTTAAACGCAGAGAATATTTTCACTATATCTATTCCTCGATAACTCCACTAGATGGCGCTTCAATCTGGGGGCCCCAGGTCCCAGAAACATAAAGAGGGCCGAAGGCCTGAACCGAAGCATACTACGTCAACTTCCAAAGTGTTTCAAATGTTGCGTCTTTTCGAGGGCCAAATTATACGCGAGCAAAGCCGCAGGTAAAAGCTAGTATGGTATATTTTGCATACAGAATACAATACATATGTTATTTGAATTAATAATAATGTCTTTGAATGTTTCTTGCAATGGGACAGAATGACAAGCTGTATTATTATGGACATACGCCATTGCAATAATATGTCGTCCTAGAAATATTTGTAAAATTTCTGGGACGACATACTATTGCAATGGCTTATGTCCACAATAATACATTTTGAATTAATAATAATATTTTGATACAAGAACATTTCAAACATGTTCGAAACGAAAATCTTCGACGAAATTGAAGGCATTCAATAAATTGAAAGACAAAATGACTGCGGTTATGACGTCATCATGGCGTCACATGACATTCAATAAACTGAATTCAATAAATTTGAGAGAAAATTGAAGGAAAATTTGATTGTGTGAAAGGGCCATGCCTTGACGAGGATACCCAAAGGCTAGGGTATCGCACTCCTGATGCAGACTTATCACAACTGATTATCCTGAGGGATGACGTGGAATGAGACCCTTACAGTGCAGAAATCCCCTACCAGCGGCATAGTGCGACACGATTCCCACATGCCGAAAATTCCTGGGACCAACCTCGGTGAGAATCGAATCCGAATCGACTTGGTGAGAGGCTAATGCCAACCGCGGCCTTGCTGAAGTAATAACATCTCTCGTCCTAGGTTGTAGCAGTTGCAGCTATGTTGTTGTATGGTCGTTGATTAATTCTGAGAAGGGGTCTGTGCGAGCTGACGTAGCAGATGTCGGATAGAGGGATGAGGTAAGTTCCTAGGAGGGGGAGCATTGATGATGACCCGAGGCTAGGAGAATAATTAATACAGGTGAGCACGCCAGCTGCGAGAATCCTCTCAGGTGAGACACACGTGTGGCTGGCCGGCTAGGTGATTCATCCCGTCATGGGCGTTGTCGCCGCCGAGCCTACACTACCTCAGAGATGGTTTCAGGATAAAAAAAGGGGGGGTGGCGGTTAGCTGTCCCCACTTCTAAACTCTCAAAAAATACAAATATGGACAATGAAAAATTCGTCAACATGAATTTGGTGATGGCCACTTTCGGAATGAGGCGTCGACGTTCATGCCAAAGAGGTATTGGCTCGTCGCCGCTCTCTCATTGTTAAAGTTTTTTTTTTTTTCGCCCGATTCTTCATTAAACTCATCTCTGGATCCGTGCCTGTACTATCACCCCTCCCAATACACACACGCACGCCAGTCTTTGCTTACGCCGCATTGTGTACGCCGCGTGATGGAACATTGTCGTCGTCAGCATGTTCGCGTCGCTAGCGACATGCAATATTCGCGTTATTATCTGGTGACATACTAGACTTAACTGCCTTGTACACACCCGAGCACAAACTGTCATTCTGTTGGCCACGAACCTCTATGTGACGTCATTACTTACGAGGGTGATCCCTAAGACGTTGGTCACTCTTCCGCGGAACTTTTAACTGAAACTTTGATTCCAAAACTACCCAAGTCCACACTTGTACCAAAATGGTATTATTACTGAAAGTTGTAATATGACCTTCCTGTCATTGAATGATATGAATAATAACTCGTTTTTCTCTTTTACTGCCCGCTGATTACCATTGTTCTTATAAAATTTGTTTTCTCCTGAACTGTCTTTGTTTCTAGACTTGGGTGGCTTTTGAAATCACAGTTTCAATACTAGTCAGAAGCATTCTCCGCGGCATACCACAGCATTGTCGGCCAACATAATAAGTTGAGGGTGCCTACAGCCATGTGAAGTCTAGTCTGTTGCCAGAAAATAACGATAATTTCGCATGTCCGTACTTATCGTACCTCACTGGGTACTTGATACAGACTTTGCTCAATGGTTTTCGTGTAAGGTGAGGATGAAAAAAAAAAAAAAAAAAAAGACGAAATGTTAATGAGATACTCGAAAGGATTGTTATAACTGAAAAAAAAAAATAGAAATCACACAACAATTTTACTTATTTGAGGTTATCACATTGCATTCGGCTTTGATATTTAATTTTACTTGCCTTTTTTGTGTGTTTTGGTTAAAAACGTAATCAGCAAGTAAATAGAGATAGTCATTCAAAATTTCGACTTAAATATTTTTACGCAACGTCGCAACACTCAGGACAATATGACAACGTTTGTGTTACCTTTTTACTTCTGCTGACTCGATACATCAGAACCAATAGTTATGTCGTATATTCAGGATTTACCTTGTGAACAAGTTTGGTTATTTCTGTATGCGTTTGACAGTTTCTAAAACAATTTCACGAGAGTGCTGACATTATTTTATGGGAAACTATTGTACATCATATACTCTCTTGACACGCCTTAAATACGCGCAGTGTTTTTTTAAAATGTGTTTCATACAGAGTATAGTGGTGGCATAAAGTATCGGGCAGTGGCTATCTCCCGTGCTTTGTCGCACTTGTTATTCACGCCAGCGACTGCACGTACGCGCAGCACATATGCCATGGAGCGTGATGGAACGCTCTCATAACGAATAAGTTTAGCTACTTGGCATTCATGCGCTGTTGCGAGATGCCGTGACTTTTATGATGTAATATGTAACGTATTATTCACTATCCGCTACCTCTGAATGTCGTGTTCATACGTTCAAGATCCACCATTTATTTCTTTGTTGTAGAATCTTGTTGGAAAATTTTATCTGTGAAAGAAAATTTATTCTTGTACTGAGTCTGAAATATTGGCGTAAAATAATTTGCACAGGATAATAAAACGTTTATGCAGCACAAAAACATGTCGTTGATGTTATTTAGCTTGCTACATCTTGTTTTGCAGCAAATAAATACTTACAAAGTTTATGTGTGATGTTACGAAATATTTCCTTTAAGTTTTTACGTTAATGCCAGATTTATTTCCTTTATAGCAAAATTATTGTTTTTTCTTTACGTAAGCAGTGTTTAAAAAAAATTCCAACGAACTTTTCATAAATATTATTGCTAAATTATTTTAATAGCAACACAAATGCGTTTCCACAATTAATGTATATATTTTAAAGGAACTTTTTAACTGACAATGCTAATATTCCATTGTTAATTACCTTGTCGCTAAAAAAGTTGTGTTGTGTCAAATAATGTGTTTATGAAGCGTAGGAAAAATGAAATGTTGTATAGGGACAACTGGGCTGTTCACGGTAATGTATGAACTTTAAAAGCCTTATTAGTTATTATTTTCCTTTCAACTGACGGGTATCCAAACACTACTTGTTGTATACACATGCCAGTATAAGTAATAAGCACAGAGTACAGATGATACGGTACTTAAAATTTAACGTCTGATGCCAAAATACAATATTTTTCACTACAGTATTATTTTCAACTAGAGAGTCTTCAAAGAATACCACTTAACCGCTGACAGCCTTATGATAAAATAGGGACAGCAATCAGGTTGCGGGTAACATTTAGTTCTACATTCTGTTGCTTATTAACAGACGTGACGTCATTTCATTAAGCATCCTCTCAGATAATTGGAAGTTAAGTCGCACATCCGTGAGAAAACTTGTCGCAACTCAAGACCAATCATTTTTTCCAGCAGCAGATATAAGAGTTTTTATTATGAGAAAACGGTGACCGTGCAATCAAGCAATCTTAAACATCCCGTACTTTAGTCCGGACCAAACTTAATTTTGTTGTTAAAGGGTTGAGTCAGGACGAAGTGGGTTAATTTGTTAATTTTGGGCAGTGATAACTTATGAAAAGTAAGTCAATGTGTTTTCAGTTTGTCCGAAAAATGAATTACAATGGGAGTAACGTTGCCCTGAAAATCAACTGCTAAATATAACGTTATTAATATAGGAAGTAAATTACAAAATTGGTGTTGTTTTAATAACATGTATGACAAACTGAAGTGTTTTCTTTGATATATGCCATTATTGCTATGTTGCTGAGTCACATAACCCCCCCCCCCCCCCAGTTACATAAAATGACTAAGCGCGAGACATTGTAAAAGAAAACTATCTAACTAACTAACAAAGGTAGCTAGAAATGGCTGTAGTCAACAAACACACAAACAATTCCGAAATAAGAATAAAGTTGGTATGTAATAAAAACCAAAACCGAAAGAGGAAAGTGAAAACTGACAAGGACGAAACTAGACGAAAGTGACGACAATGATGAACAAAGACAAGGAAAACTACACAGATAAACACAGCGACAGAAATATTCGCAGACAAGACAATGCAACGTATATAAACAATGACGATAATAGTATTCGACGGCAACAGATTCAGTGTTTCGGGAACAGCTTGACCCCTTCTTCAGCAGACTCTGCTGGTGTCCCTCAGATTGTTCGTGTGCCTGAAGACATAGGAATAGATACCAGTTCACGAAACGTCGCGTATGTT